>VZQC01001780.1:383316-428165 GCA_009823505.1 Rhizomys pruinosus | reverse complement strand
GGATGCCACAAGCTTATGTCCTCTAGTGGTTAGGAGATGTTATAAGCCACAATAAGAACTTGTCACCCTTTATAGAGAAACCACAGTTTGTGGGTTAGCATACCATCCAATCATCTGTGTCTATGCTCACAGCTTAGCTTGCCATAATAATTAGTACTGCTTAAATGCCTGTACATCCAATTGCTTGTGCTTTGTTAGTATGACTAAAAAGGTATCACTGGATAAGCTGTCAACCCATGAAGGGAAACAACCTGAATAGACTAGAGTCCAAAATGACACCTCCAAAGAAAGTACACTGTTTTCTTCTCTCCCACTTGTGCCCCTTTCCCAAAGCCTAGGGAAAAAATTGCGGAAGAGGAGGCATGGTAGAATGTAAGGGCTGCGGAGAGATAGGGGTGAATCATGAGACTACAGCAATATGGACTGGACTCCTAATTGATCAACATGCCTGTGCATACAAGCATCACCAACTGGACTATGGGAACCTTGGGTTGTTCAAAATTTGGACAAAGATACTTGCAAAATACACCAATTACCCAATTGTACAGCAAACTGAGTAACATCAATGTTATCTGAAAACAACTGTGTTATTATATTGTAGAATCCCTTAAAAATAAACAAATAAAAGAGGAAAAAATATCAAATATGGGGCTGGAGAGATGGCCTAGTGGTTAGGAGCACCGACTGCTCTTGCAGATGACCTGGGTTTGATCCCCAGCACCCACATAGGGGCTGAGAACCATCTTTAACTCCAGTTCCAGGGGAATCGGATGCCCTCTTCTGACCTCTGAGGCATTGCATGACACGGGTGCACAAACCTACATGCAGACCATACATTCATACACATAAAAATTAAACTAAATTAAAAAAATAAAAATATCATATATGAAGAAAAGGAGAGCTATCCATGTACCTGTTAAGGTGGGAACTAAAGGTGATATGTTTAGTATTTCCGAATGACAGCCTACAGCCTTGACTTGCCCTAATCAGCTCTGACTGTCAGGAGAAGGGGATAACACTAAAAGCAGTAAAGTGGCACACAGGTAAGGATGGTGCTATGGGCTCTCCAGTCACTCAGCTGGAACCAAATAAAGCAGAGCACAGAAACAAAGTCCTGAGAAAGGAGAAAGATCAAAATCAAGAAATGAACAATCATAGAGCTGCTGAAGACCCAAGTTTTGTCTTAAGACAAAATCCATGATCCGGTGCAGCTTGGCAATAGAATACTATAACACTGGCTCAGGATGTTCTTTGTAATCGGAAAAGCTATGCACGATATTTTCTTTTCTAAAAAATTTCCACCCAACTATCTTCTTAGATCTATGTATTATTTTCATCAGTAGCTCTCGGTTTGATCTAAACAGAAATCAATTATCTAGTTAGTATCTAAATATAGTGTAAGTTCACTGTATCTTGTAGTCACGTTAGGGACACTCTGTTATGAACAGGACAGCTGATAAGGATGGGGCTACCATTTACTGATAGGGATGGACTTACCTTGCTTCCTAGAGTCACCAGATATTTGAAAAATTCCACAAGTTGAGGACTGAGAGTGGTCATATGCATGGCTTGCATTTGTAAAATCATAAGAAAATTCTTTCTCTCTCTCTCCTGTTATATTATTTACTTACAACATACATTTAAAATTGGAATAATGAAATCACTCATGAAAAAATTCCACAGTGACTTCAAAGATGCTGAACATAAGGCAATGGAACATAGTGACTGCAGACATGGAATCAACGAGGGGAGAAGCAAGCAGGAAGGCACTTCCTCTAGTGATCCATGGTCTTTGTTAGTTCAGCTCTTGCATGTTTACCCATTTTACAAATACACCCTAAACTTCTACAGAGTAGGACACTGTTCAAGTGTGTGAAAGAGAAGAAGGCCAGAGTGGTAGGTTGGTCCCATAGACTTCACAATGGTGACCAGGCAAAGGTTCCAGTATGAGTGAAATGCCCCTGGTCACCACACAGGAGACTGTCCTTATCTCAGAGGGTGCATCCAGTCAGAGACTCCTTCACACACAGGGCTGAGAGTAGGGAATATAGGTCAGGCTTTTATGCTTGCATAGCTTCCATTGTAGTAATGGAGGCATAGAATAAGCAAAGAGGACAATTTCAAGTCCTGTTGAGAAGAAAATTAAAATCGGGGGCTCTCATTTGTTAACCAATTTGTTCATCTCATTACTTTGACTTCATTTTTTAAGATTCTCATTTTCTCTCTCTCTCTCTCTCTCTCTCTCTCTTTCTCTCTCTCTCTCTTTCTCTTTCTCTCTCTCCCCTCTCTGTATGTGTGTGTGTGTGTGTGTGTGTGTGTGTGAAGGCATCTCTCTCATTCTCTCTCTCTCTCTCTCTCTCATTCTCTCTCTCTCTCTCTCTCTGAAGGTGTATATATGCCATGTTGGACATGTGGAGCTCAGAGGACACCCTCAGGTGTTGCTCCTTGATTTCTACCTGGAATGGGACAAGGCTTCTTGCTGTTTAGTGTTGAGGACACCAGGCTAGCTGGCTTGTGACTTTCAGGGACTGCCCTGTGTCTACCTTCCATTTTGCTGTAGGAGTGTTAGGACTCTCCACATGTAATGCCATGTCCTGTTTTCAGTAGGGTCTGTGGATCTGAACTCAGATCCTCACACTCATGTGCAGGCTCTTCACTGCATCTCCTAATTAACTTTTTAGGAAAAATATGTTGTAGAGACAAGGGTATAAGACAGAATGAAGTAGGAGTCCATGCTCTCTTCCACTCTCCATCTCTACTCGCTGGCCAGTATCCTTCTCCAGAAACCACCAGGCTTACTAACTTCTTGTAGTTATGACATTGTACTTGTTTAGGCTTTAATTTTTTCTTCAATAAGTTTGAGCACAGTAAAAACAAGATTATATATTATATATCATACCAAATTGGCATGTACAGCTGTCTTGTTGTTTTTAAGAGTTGCCTCATCTAATAATAAAAGGAAGTTTCTGTTTTAATTTAAACCATTTTGTATTAATGTAATTTTAGGTTATTATATTCAATTTGTTGCTGTTAAGAAAAACAACTATCATCGAGTATTTTTGAACCTATGTCATTTTTTACATGTGCAAGCTTATCTTTTTTTTTAAATTTATTTTTATTTTATTTATTTCTGTATGTGTATGAATGTACTGTCTGTATGCAAGTGTGTGCACCCGTGTCGTACAATGCCGCGGAGGTCAGAAGAGGGTGTCAGATTCCCCTGGAACTGGAGTTCTCCTGGAATTGGAGTTTCAGACGGTTCTCGGCCGCCATGTGGGTGCTGGGGATCGAACCTGGGTCCTCTGTAAGAGCAGTCGGTGCTCTTAACCACTAGGCCATCTCTCCAGCCCCCACAAGCTTCTTTTAAATAACTTCTTAATACTGGAATTGCTGACAGGAAATTTACTTGAGATTTAATTTAAATGTAGATTCCTATCTAGTTTTCCTTGAAGTTGTTCCAATGCAAGCTTATATCAACAATGTATAAAAGTGTTTTTCCTCAGGAAGATATTATCATGCTCTAAGATCTTTGTGAACAAATTAGGTTTAAAATCATATTCTCTGAACTTTCTGTTTACTTGTATTTATTTGTGGTGTGGTTTTACACTGTTACAAATTTCACTAGCTTCACTCAGAACTGCCTCCATACACATCTTTAGGTCTTGGTGATTTTTAACTTTCTTGCTGAGTTGTAGGAGATCCTGTCTAAGTAAGATGTTAGCCATTAAGTCTAATGGTTGTCCTGATATAAAGTGTAAGCATTTTCTGCAGTTTATTGCTTGCCTCTTGAGTTTTGTCTGTGGTAATTTTTCATGTAGAATTTTAAATTTATTTTCATGCAGCCACATCTTATACTGAATAAGGCATGAAATGAGGAAGACGGCATTAGAGATGACCACTGGGTGAGTGATCGATAAGTGGATGGAACATCAGAGAAGATATGAGGATTAGCTAGTGGACGAAGATGATGCCTAAGGCTGAGATACAGAAAGTAAAACAATATATGCTGGAGCATTTAGAAGCACATTTACAATGTCAAGGTCACAGTGTGACCCTCTGGTGGTAGCTGGAAGGAGGCAGATGACTACAGGCCGATATCTGAGTGGAAGGAATGAGAAGAAATAGATCATTTGGGAAATTTCTTGCATAGACCTCAGTGGGACAGGTGTTTTAGTGGGAAGGCATGAATCGGGATAAGGTATGGTTGAACCAACAGGAAAGTACTTAGTAAATACTCAACTTCAAAGAGGAGTTGGAAGTGGGAAGAGGAGAGGGTTCTGGTTCTTCGGGTTGTTTTAATCCTCCCATGGATGAAGCCTGTCACATGCATTATGTATCCGAGACTGAATGGAGAACTGGAAGATGGGCCTCTCCTGGAAGTCATTCCTGTTCTCTAAGCCTCAGGATTCTCATCTGTTAAATTAGTCTGTTGACTCAATGACATGAGTTCTTGTGGCTCTAATGTTGTGTGAGTCTGCTCTGCCCTGGCCAACATTACTGCAAGCTGACATTTTTCCTTAAAGAGCCATGATGCATATGCATTGTAAACCCTGGCTTGCTCCCTCTGCTCCCAAAGGGGGTAAACCAGTTCTCCTGGTTGGCATGGATCCCTCTTCCAGGAAAGCCTTTGAAATATTGATAGCCAAATTGGATTGAGGCCCAGAACTGAAAAGGAATCAAAAGCACAGCCTTAAATAAAACCAGCTGGAAATACAACTGTTAAGAAAAGAAGTGGAGGGAAAGCATATTCTGTAGGCTGGGACCTTATTTCACACATAAAGCACAAACACTGGAGACCTCAAAGCAGATCTTTCTGTAGAGTGTTTACAGAGGAGTTTGGGCGAGCATTTAGATTTGTGTAATGAGAACTGACCAGTTCAACATGTTTAGTCTCATTAACCATGAGTAGGAGGAAGAAGTATCTTTCTCTTGTAGTTGACAGAACTGTGGTATTTTTTTTCCCCAAAGAATGTGGAAATGGAATTGGTGCTGCCCCCTCCATATCATCTGACTTCATTTTCAAATAACCTTCAAAGGTGAGCAAATTTACCTCTGAAAGATTGACTATGTTTCCTAGTTCAGACTATGCAAATAACTTGGCCAAGCATATGGTAAATATGAGACCTATAAATCTAAAATTCTATAAGCAAGACTGAATTTCAGTTTGGAATCATGTCAGTACAGTGGGGAATGGCAAACTTAGGTGTGCAAATGTTTAGAGCAGGATCCTGAGTACTACTAACATTTGCAGGGGAATATTTCTTTGTCACAGTAAGCTCTACTATGTGTACCAACATACTTACTAGTATCCCTGGATTGGAGAATGCCCCCTTTCTGGTGAAATTAAAAATATGACAACTATCTACCTCAACAGAGCAAAGCTACTTTCAGTTGGAAACAAATGGAGATGAAACAATAACAACAGCAGAAAACAGTCCTTGCATGCAGAGTGGCAGAAGGTAGGTCTTAGAAGAACTAGAAGACAGAGAAAGGGCTTGCTTAACACAGCAAGGTAACAGGAACAATGCCCATAGTACAAATATCTGTTTCCTGAGCATAGCAGGTCCATGCAGAAAGAGGCTCATGCAGGGCATGAACATTTATGACATGCAACTTTAATCAAGTCCCTTGATCCCTTTAACTTAACATTTATTCATTTGTGAAGTTGGAATAGTAACATAACTATATGCATATATTTATAAATATGTGTATGGATATATAATAATAGTAATGAAAGAAGAGGTAAGAAATTGAAAGGGCGTGGAGGAACATGGGAAAATCTGGTAGGGGATGGGGAGGGACGAAAAGACAATACTTATGTAGGAAATTCTAAAAATAAAACAATTAAGTTAAAAAAGAAAAATACAATATAAAACAAAACAAAATCCAGATGACCTGGGATTTGGTGATGATACAGTGTTACTATGTCAGGGACACAATGTTGCTATGATCCATGGATAGAAGAGTTGATAAATGAGACTTCATTTAATGAAGAATTTCTGCTCCATAGAAAGTAATGTTGGAGATGGAAAAATCTAGGAGAAAAGGGTCACAAAATACATGTGATCAATGATGACAGCCGAAATTATACAAGTAGTTCCTAAAATGCATTGATAAGAAAAGACAAACATAGAATTAATTATTCAATACTGTTATTACTTTTAAGAAGGAAACTAACACACCTCAGAAACGGGCCAAAAACAGTAACTGAAACTTCACTCAGTAGAGGAAACCATGCTCTGCACCACATATTATCAAAGAAATGGAAAGTAAAACATAGACTGATACTCGCAGGGGTCTCCCCTTCAGTGTCCATAATCCAGAAAACTGAAAATATCTAATTGTGGTGAGGATTTAGGGCAACAGGAGCCCCATTTGTTACCAGCAGGGATGCCACTCTTCACGGGATAGGCACTGTTCACGGGATAGGCACTGTTCACGGGATAGGCACTGTTCACGGGATAGGCACTGTTCATGGGAGAGGCACTGTTCACGGGATAGGCACTGTTCATGGGATAGCCACTCTTCATGGGATAGCCACTGTTCACGGGATGCCACTGTTCATGGGATAGCCACTGTTCACGGGATAGGCACTGTTCACGGGATAGGCACTGTTCACGGGATAGGCACTGTTCATGGGATAGCTACTGTTCACAGGATAGCCACTGTTCATGGGATAGGCACTGTTCACAGGATAGGCACTGTTCACGGGATAGGCACTGTTCATGGGATAGCTACTGTTCACAGGATAGCCACTGTTCCCGGGATAGGCACTGTTCACAGGATAGGCACTGTTCACGGGATAGGCACTGTTCACGGGATGCCACTGTTCATGGGATAGCCACTGTTCACGGAATAGACACTGTTCACGGGATAGCCACTTTGAAGGCGTTTTTGCAGTTTCTTATAAAACGGGGCACGCTTTCATTGTTTGATGTACAGTTGCCCAAAAAGGTTAAAGTATTTCATCCATACAGAAGCCTAAACACAATCTTGATATTTATCTTATTCACACGTGATCAGTGGAAGAAATTAAAATGTCGTTTAGGAGATGAATTGGTAGACTATGTCACATACAAGCAGTGAGATATTATTCATTGCTGAGAAGAAATGAACATCAAGTTACAGAAAAACAGAAGACACTTAAATGCATATTACTAAGGAAAATAAATCAGTCTCAAAAGCCTACAGACTGTATGACTCAAATAATCTTATATTTTGGAAATGGCAAAACTACAGAGACAGTAAAAAAATAGTTGACGGGGTCACTGGAGATGGAAAGGGTGGATAGGATTTTCATGGCTGTGAAAGTCTTCTGTATGAAGCTATCATGGTAGATACTTGTCATCATACATTCATCTAAGCACATAGACTGCACAACACCAAGAAAGAACCCTAATATAAACTGTGGGATTTGGGTGATAATGAGTCATCAGTTATAATCAGTTATAAGCAATGTACCATTCTCACTAAGGAGGGTGGTAATAGAATGGTTGTGCATGTGTGAGGTGGATGGAGGCTCTCCATATTTTCCACCTAATCTTCTATGAATCAAAAACTGTTTAAAATGTATAGTATTAAAGAAAAAAACACAGATGTGTGTAAGCATGCCAAATCCTGCAAGCAGCTCATGAACTTAGAGAGTGTGTCCGGGTCTATGAGACTGTTTGTACTGGTTCATTCATTTAACGTTGTACAAGTTATTTCAGGAGAGCAGTTAGGTCTGAACTCTTATCTATAAGACCTCTCTCCACACTCAGTGTCTTGTACCTATGGGCATATAATAAATACTTTGGAAAAGCATATAAGTGAAAACTTTGTTCTTGTTGGCTTTTGAAAAATTAGTTTTCTAATCATACTCAATATTTCAAAAATGCTTTTGCTTTGAGTTAGAAAATTCCATTTTTTTACAAAAAAGTTTCATAACTTTCCCAGTTTTGTTTTAAAATATTGTATTTATTATTTTTATTTTGTGCATATAAGTGTATTACCTGCATGTGTGTAAGTGCAGTGTGTCATGCAATTTCCAAAGAGAGAAGTCATTGGATCCCCTGGAACTGGAGTTACTGAGCCAACCCATTTTTGATGTTTTTATGTCTATCTTTGGTCATCAGAGTGTATGTTTACTGCTGAGAAAGTAAGAGTAGTCATACCAACCCTGTAAATATGTGCACATTTTGGAAAATTAAGCAGAAACAGCCCACAAAGTCATTAGAGACACAAAGAACCAATGGAGAGTGGATGTTCAAAGCCATTCCTGGTGATGATAGAACTTATAGGAGAAATCTCACAGCTGCCAGGCTCCAGAGAGGAAAAGCAGCATACTCCAAGTAGAACGCAAGGGAGGCTCATTTACAAGGAGACCAGTTTGAAGGCTTGCTGGGAGACACAAAGGATTGTGTGAGGACTTGAATTAGCAGCAGCATCACTGTCCTCCATCAGCCCAAAGGGGTGTAGAAAGGGGGTTCACTGAAAGCCTGGAGGCATGAGGGTCTGTGTGTGAGAGGTGCCTCGGGACAGTCAGTGGCCATCGGAGAGGAGTCTGGATGGGCAGATGGGAGATGTCAAGAGAGAAGACTCAGCAAAGAATGGAGAAGACAGGATCACCACGTGCAGAGCACTGTGACGAGGTGCTGCTTCGGCTGGTTCTTGTACTCTGTCTTTACATACCAAGGAAGGGAGTGTGCATGATGCCAACTGAAATGTCAGTAGTGAAGATAATCTCATTTACACAGAGGTATGTTCCTTCATATGTAAAGAAAACAGTATCACCAGTACTGGCAGGTTGGGATTGTGTTTTTGTTGTTGTTGTTGTTGTTGTTGTTGTTGTTTTGGTCTTTTTGAGACAGGGTCTCCCTGTAGCCACAGCTGGCCTGGAACTCACTCTGTAGACCAGGCTGGCCTTGAACTCACAAAGATGGGATTGTGTATTTATACGCTGAAAATCCTCACAAAACTTTAGCTTTTGTGCTTGTATGCACTAAGCATGTGTAGAATGATTTAGCATTTCCATTTAAATGTAACTGTAAGTAAATTTGCCTCCTTATTCTTGAGTCACTGATATGCATTTACTGTGTACTCAGATACATAAATGGCACACTAGCCTATCAGCGAATTCCTTGTCAACCCACTCCTCTCCTGTGGATGAAAACATCTCTAAATATGATGGTAGTTCTCTGGCACAATGTTGCTATTCCACTCTCCTGTAACCAAGGCAGACATCACTAATCAGCTATTGCATGCCCACACAGGGACTGGCAGGAAAGATGCAATAATCTGTAATCTTTGCTTGAAATTGTGCTTGTGATGCAATAGTTTCCTCTGGCCTGCATTATTGGACTAGAAGTATATGCACAGATGATTCACATTTGAGAAGCTAAATTAAAAACAAACTCCTTATTTCAGAACTATTGAGTAAGCACTAAGTGCCAGGAACTATGGACAGTGGATAGTGTTCAAACCTAAGAGGCTGTGTTCATGGAGAATGTGTTCACAGTCCAGAGCTATAGTCACACCAATCAGACCATCAGTTTCATGTGACTATGATAGAGGTTTATACACACAGAGAGAGACTCCCCTCTATCTAGAGGTTGGATCATATAGGGTGCTCATTTGAAACCTCAGAATACCACTGACATGCTCTCCCTGCAGGACTAGGAATCGCTGGTAACAAGCATATCTGAGCATTTTCCATTTGACTTTGGAAAAGTGAGTGTGACTGAATGGTCTCTGAAGAGGCTAGAAGACACAGCACTGACCCCAGGAAATGCAAAGAATCTGGAAAGGCTTAAAAAGAATTATTTCATTTTATTTATTTACACGGTCATCATCATCATTATTATTGCCACATTTAATATTTATTGAATGTCAGACAACCTCTAAGAATAGCATGGCACGTGGGGAGCCTGTAGTCTGACATACACAATGAGTCTCCACAGTGGAAATGGAAAGATCCCTTTCCGGAGTAGACTCACCCTCAAGGGAAGAGTTGGTTTCAGAACAATGGGCTTAGCCGCTACGATAAGCAACACTGCTTGCGCTGGGCTCTTTTTGGAAGACGTTTTTGATTATTTACAGAGTGCCAGTGTCATTTCATCTAATCTTGGTTGAACAAAATGGTGATTATATACTTGCCCTCTTTCCAGGAAGCCAGTTGGGTTTTATATAAGATAAAGCAAATATCTGTCTCTCAGCAGGAAAGATAACAGTGTCCTAATCAGACACAGAAGGTAGGGAATAAATAGCAACTGTGTGTGCTTTAGTTACTTAAGTTTCAAGTTTCCGAAGTGTTTTTAAAAGGAAGAGGGACAAAAACAAAGAAGGCACAGTTGTTGCTGATCCAGTTGTTGAATTGTAGTGGACATAACAACACTGACTATTCTTAACTGAAAGGGCTGAGTTAAAATGAAGCGAAATGGAGAAGATCCTGGATGGGGATTGCAGGAAAGGATTTGGAAAAACAGTTCAGACAAATTTGCCCCCACAATGCAACTGCTCTCCAAGTGGTGGGACTGCACCGACATGTGAAAGACTTCTACCTTCATCCTAGCAGAATCTATGACCCTGCTATCTCTGTTTGAAAAACCTGCATTTCCAATCAAGAATCCCTGTGGTTTGGGTGAAGCCAACTCCACAGCTATATAACATGGGCTTAGTGTGAGTTGCTGGCTGTGAGATTTGATTCAGGAATGGAACTGTGATCTAAGCACATGTGATTAGAGTTAGTGTTATGTTGGCTTCATGGATGTTGGGTCCTTTCTGCCTCTGAATGGTTTAGGCTGTAGGCATGGACCCTACATTTCCATGGTCAGTGTTAGCGGGGAACCAGGCTATGGACAAAACCCTCGTAGAAGTCAGAGTTCAAGGCTTCTAAGAGAAATGAAGCTGGAATCCTGAATACTGTCTTAGTCTTGTCCTAGATACTGTCTTAATTGGTCATAGCCATGTTCCAGGAGCATGGAGTCTTGGCTTTCTGAATACATAATCTAAGGATGTGATTATTTTTGAGTGTATATTGCTATTAGTTTATGTTATTAGTTTCTGTATACAGTAGAAGCTGTTTACTTATTTTAAATTATATAGATATGCTACCATGTTGATAATTTACACTACAGATTTTAAAATATTTTATTTATTATTCTTATTTTTGAGTGTATTTTCCCTGCAAGTACATAAGCATACCCATGTCCTACAATGCTGGTGGAAGTCAGGAGAGGGCATCAGGTCCTCAGGAACTGGAGTTATGAATGAATCTTGGCCACCATGTAGGTTCTAAGAATTGAACCTGGGTACTCTGCAAGAAGAGCCAGTGCTCTTAATCACTGAGTAATCTCTCCAGCCCTACACATTACAGATTTTACATTTGACATCAGAGGAGTTAAAATTAAGCATAAATCAAGGACTTCATTTATTGCTTTATCTTAACAGATGGCCTTGCCTATACCCTGGATCCCCAGCCTCACTCTTCAGACCACTGTTCTGATGCCTCAAGTGTTCCAGGTCAAGATTGCCCAGGTGAGAGGGTAAAGGTGTAGATAAGCCTCCTCCTCTCTGATTCCGCTGCTTCCAGGGCCTGGAAGAGCAGGTTTCCCTTCTCATGACGTCTTCAAATTTCTAGACTTCAGTGGAAGACACAGCCTCAGTCCCCTTCAGAGAATCATTACATTTCCCTGTTTCCTAAAGAACTCATGGAAAACAGGCTATCTGTGGATGAACAGAGAACACCTTCCACCAAGAAGGGATTTCACCCTTTGCATGTCACTCTGCCTGTATGATTCCTTGCAATCCAGTTTGTAAAATGTGCCTGGAATTCCATGCTACCCAAATAAGGGCCTCTTCCAACCTCCTTTCATTCGGTGCTCAACAACCATATTAAACCTCAAAGCCCTGACTTTAACCTTGGTGCCAAAAGATCTTTATTAGCTCCCTGACTCCCAATGTCTCCAACCAGGCAGAACTAAGGGGGTCTATTGCCCTTGCTGTGTGCCCCCTGGATATTTTGAAGGGCAGAACGAATGAACCAGAATGCTCCTCCTATGTGTTAGTGTCCCTTCAGCAGGCCTGATGAGGTATGCATCATGTGATGACCAAGGTCATTATAGCTTAGAAACTTCCCCCAAGCTTGGTTACCATACACAAAAACTAGAATTTCAACCTGAGTCCTTAGGGTTGGTTATGTGACCTTTATTTTTCCTACACCACTGCACTGTTTTCTTCTTCTTCTTCTTCTTCTTCTTCTTCTTCTTCTTCTTCTTCTTCTACTACTACTATTATTATTATTATTATTATTATTATTATTATTTTGTGTCTTGCACTGTTTTCTCATTATTAATAGTATTATAGAAATCATTGCTATAAAAGTAGTAGATTCCATCTTATTTGAAAGCAAGTGAAACACTTTAGAAATCGTAGCTATAGAGTTTGAGATGTTAGTTTCATCTTGCTTGTTTGGGGGCTGCGGATGTCTGTCTAATTGTGTACTTCAGCATGAAGGAGAGTTAATCCCACATTGGAGCTACATGCAGTCTTTCACATCCAAGTTTCTTAAAATCCTATATGCTTATCTGATTTTCATAATGGTGGTGAGGCTGTGCTGTGCCATTCTAATTTACTTTTTCATTTTATAATATCTCAGAATTTAGCCAGGTCATATGTTACTGGACATGTGTATCAAGGGCTTGTTCTTATCCTTATGCTATAGGGTAAGTATTCTCCCAGTCAGCAGATGAGATCACATATTTGCTTAGTGTGTGACTGGACAGCCAGGAGTCTAATATCTCAGGACTCTGCTGACTCTCAAATCATGTCTGGCCTCATCTGCGTGCACTTGACAATGATTTTTAACTTGATATTTTATGGAGAAGTTTACAACGATAAGTGTTACTTTAGTTCCATTAGTTGGGGTCATCTTGAGGAAGATGGGGACACAGAGAGTCTAATGGACTCATCTCATATCATACTGAGGGCTTCTAGTGAGTCTACCTTTCAATTTAATTATGAGAAGAAAGGGAGCTTGGATTATCTGTTGTGAGGCATTGGACTTAAATTCCACATTTAAGTAATCATTTATGTTAAACAGACAGGAAATAAAACAGTAAAAATGTGAATTTCTGAATTATAGAAAATAAAGATAAAATATGTGGTTTAAATGGGATAAGCACAGCCTTGCTCATGTGGCATTTACTTCTTGTAACATTAGTATTAAAAGCAGCAGTAGGCACATTTTGCAGTATAAACCTGTTTTATATGTCATATCTGCAAGTGTTCAAGCAATCTTAGGGAGTGGGTTATCAGTATTCTGACTTTATAGAAGGGAAAGCAAGGCTGGACTTAGAAGGGATCCCAACTCACCAAGTGTACCCGGGTTCTTCCTGCATCATCTCCTGCTTGGTGGCCAGCATCTAGGAAGGATGCGCTCACCTGAAGAAGAAAGGATGCCCTTCCTTTATGGAACATCCTCAAATCCTCATCTTCTTTAAAAGATTTCCTGGGTACTTCGATGTAGGAAGATCCAGTTTGAATTGCAGGCTAGCTTTCAGCTAGCACACCTCAGGGCACCTCATGGCCAAGGGTCTGACCCCGCCCCAAGGAGGAGCAAACAATGTGGCCTAGCTGGGTGATGCTGGGTGGGGCAATGGTGCAGTGGCGTGGAGTTGGGGGGCCTATGATTGGCTCTGGGAACTGATATCATTTAGTTTATAAAAGCAGGTTATAGCAAGGAATAAATTTTCATTTCATAGTAACATCATCACGGAATTCCCGGCTGTTTTTATTAATTATTGCACGCATATAGGCCAAAGTAGGTCTGTATTTCATTTGGGTGGACAGTGGGTTGGACAAAGGTCCCTTTCTGGACCACCAATCTGGGTAGCTGGTGTTGTGAGTGGACATAGGCTGAAGATAGGCCATCAGCAATCAGCCTGAAATTCCTGCCCAGGGTTCAGCAGTCTCTGGGCAGGTGGGAAGTCACGGCCAAGAGTGGAACACGTGTTTCGTGGGTCCAGGTTAAGGGCCTGAGTTGGAAGTACCATCCAGGCCGGGCTACGGGAAGTAGCCAGCTGGTCTCTGGCCTGAGAGGCCAGCTCCCCACAATGTCCTAAAAGTGGGCACTGTGTTCCCCTTCCCTCTAGCAGGGCTGCTTGGTTCCTGTTCGGCATAAAAAGAAAGCTTCCTACACTTTGAGACTCAAAAGTTAATAGAACTAACTGGCCTTTGGGGTCATGTCCTTGATAAAGAGCCTGCAAGAGACTGGCATGTCCTTCCTGTCATTTTATTCCCAGTTAACATAGAAATGGAAATCGTTTTCCCTGAGCACTGTGGCCAGGTATGGCCCCAGCTGTCTAACACAGGTTCCTGATTTGATCTGTGCTTGTGAGAGAAGCAGAGACCCAGAGAATGAAGGGAATTACATGAAAAAGACGGGAGAACAAAAAAACACTCCCCCAATCCCCCAAACCCAGAAAAAGACCAAGCAGGTAATAGTCCAGGATGTGAGATCTGTCTGACCCTCGGGATGTGCACACCCCATGACTCAACCCTTCTAAAGTCCTCTTTACTATAGAGGCTGTTGCTTTTCAACTCATTTCAGCAAGAGTTGAGCACACATTTTATACCAAATATGTCTGCTGAGAAAGAGGCTGAGGACTTGGATTCCAAGGTCACCTATGACAAGGGTGTAATATACATCTAAACAAAGCCATGAAGTAGAAGTGTGTTGAAAAGATCACAGTTTATGGGAAGGCATGGCACAGGAAGAGGATGCAATGCAGGGATCCATTGCATTGAATCAAGAACAGGATGTAGGATGGAATGGTAGAGACAGACAGGACATATTCATAACCCAGCAAATACCAACGCCAGGCATCACAGAGGCAGTGCACTTACTGACATGCTGGGTACCTCAGTTACAACCAGAGAGCATCCTTAGTTCTTACCACTTCTCTCCCAATGTCTAGGGGACTCATACATCAACCTCTTATATTTGTCTGAACTTGAAAAAATTGAGAAACATAATAGAAAACAAATGCATGAGTCCAATTTCACATTGTTTTTGCAAAGAAGCTCTTAATAGGATTTACCCTGTGAGGGAAACATGCCTGAGAGGTGAGCTCACAACTGAACTGACTTCACAGGTACAGCAGTTCAGAGTGGACATCCCTAAGATGGGTAGGCTGGTGGTGTCTAGGTAAGGCAGACACAGTGTCCTTGGTGAGGCAGAAATTCTGTCCTTGCAGAGCTTCTTCCTGGGAAGATACAGGCTCAGAATGCTGAATGCTGTTTGCACATCAACTTCATTTCCAAAGTAGAAGATGCTGGCAGATTCTGGGGCTTGGGAATTCCTGTTTTCCTTCCATGTCAGTTCTTTCCTATTGCCTGTGTCTGGAATGGTCTCAGCCAGCATCAGTATCCTGAGGTTCACTTAATTCTAAGTAAAGACTCTTGTGGAGACTGCGAATGTCCAGACCAGTGCGGTCCTCAGGACTCCGGCATATTCCAGGCTGCAGCCATCCCTTCCTCCCAGTCAAGTGAGTCAAGCTTGAAAGTCTGCACTGTATGGGCAGGAAACATTCTTTCCATGTCCCCTCCCTGTCCTCCTGCTCCTCCCTGCCTCCTGGCTTGAAGTCTCTTCAGACTCCATGGAAAATAACTCAGGAGTCCTCTACGTGTGTGTGTGTGTGTGTGTGTGTGTGTGTGTGTGTGTGTGTGTGTGTGTTGGGGGAGTTGTTGATGGTGTACTCAACAAGGCAACCTTCTGCCTCTTGACGGGGGCCCTGTTCTAGAAGACAGGTTTGGTACTTACAGTTTAGATTGTCCATCGGTTGCCTCTACAGGGGATGTACCTGCTTCTCTAGCTGTCTTCGCCATTTATCCTCTTCCCTCTGGGGCCTCCAGCAATCCACCTCAGACAGACTTAAGTGTTGTGGTTATAGCTGTTCCCTGGAAAACTCTGCTTGCAGTTGATTGGAATTCTCTCTTCTTCCTGTTAGAAGATTGGAGATAGTAAGCCTTGGGCTTAGTTGTCCCAACTATGGTTTGTCTTAGGCAAAGGTCACATGTTACCCAAAGCCATCACACACATGTTTACATGTGTAATCTAATATAGATGCCTGTGATGTAGTAATGCCAAGTGCTGTGCTAATCTCTGATTATTTCATTTAACCTTGAGCAAGAACTGTTGGATGGACAGTATTTCACTCTTGAGGATACTGAGATTTTTAATAATTTAAGTTAGTTGAGCTTCAATTCTTGGAGTTGAACATAAATCTGGGCAATCTGATGAATGCTAAGGGACTGGTTCTTGCATTGGGCTTTCTGCCCACAAGAATAGCAGTTTGGGACACATGCCAGGGCGTCCTCCTGAAGGAAAGCCTTGCTTACCTCTACTGGTCTGAGCACACTAGCAAATAGAGCAGTCAAAGATAAGAGTGAGGAATCAGTGGCTGCTCACTGTTTGAAAGCAGTGGACAAGCAGCTAGGCATGGTGATGCAGGACTTTAATACCAAAAGACAGAGGCAGGCAGAACTATATGTGAGTTCAAGTCCAGCCTGGTCTACAGAGCGAGTTCCAGGTCAGCTGCTGGGGCTACAGGGAAACCCTGTCTCAAAAGCAAAAGCAATAGATGAGGCAGTAGACACTCAGCTCCCACTGAGTCCATTAAGCCTGTGCATGACATGTCCCCTTGCTAGCTGAGAGACCTTGGACAAATCATTGCACAAACATCAGTCTTGGTTCAACTTTACCTAGGATGCACACAATATTCCATGAGTGCATGTACACACACACACACACACACACACACACACACACACACCCCTCATGGGACTGAAATGAGAAATAAAGGTATATTGTAAATACTAACACAATGGTGTGAGCTGTGAGCTGATTGAGGGCTGAGAATGTCATTACAGGGAATGGCGACAGGTGACAGTTAATAAGCAGCAACCGTAAGCCAGGGGTGGTCCAGACATCATCTACACACACACACACACACACACACACACACACACATATTATAATATAATACATATGTACTTTCTTAATATCTATGATGCGTGCTGAGACTGCAGTAGCTATCCCTTTTTACAGAAGAACAAACCGGTGAGCAGATGTGGACTGGTTTGCCTAGTGAATGGAAAGCTGGAACAGGAGCTCAGATGACCTTGACCACGAGCAGCCTGCACTGCTATTCTGACCTCCAGAGGATCTCGGGGAGGCCCAATGCTCTTCTCAACTTTAATAAATAGTAATCTATCCCTGTAATTATTTTCACAAACTCTTTAGGCAATAGGAAACCAATTAAAGTACAGCAATATTATCAGAGCATAATTAAGAAATAAACATTTTCTAAATGAATTATTAATTAAGATGAGAGCATACCAGTTAATTGTCTACTACCCAATTTGTTGTACAAACTATTTGAAAATTATTTGCTGGACAGAAATTTTTTTGTCTTTTACTTCTGGTAGATGAAAGAAAAAGATAAACAATATATGTGTAATAGTCAGTGACTTTTTTCGAAGAGTCAATGTTCATTCTTGATCCTGTTGGAGCCTGCTTATCTGGAGAATGTGTTGGTTTAAGATATACATGCATAAATGCTTTGGAAAGCAAAAATGGATCTCACTGCCTTACCCCTTTCACCACAAGAACCTAATCTGCTTCCAATGATTTAATCAACAACAGTGAATTGTTTGCAGCAAACCTCCTACATAAATCAAAAACTTCCAGTGTGCATTTTCTCATGACTTATTTGCTGACCTGTGACCAGATGGGCTAGCTATCTGTAACTCCATTATGTGTTTGTGTGTGTGTGTGTGTGTGTGTGTGTGTGTGTGTGTTATAACAAACCCTGAATAATCACAACAGCAAAACAGACTTTATTTTACTGTGACGTTCACTACCACTTTAGTTGATTTGTATGGACTGTGTTTTAGGAAAATGCATTTCTTTGAAATGTGGATTGCTTTTAGGAGGAGAGCTTATTTCAAAGCCCACCGTCTTTCTTGGCTTTCCTCCCCTCTCCTTGCTCTTCTGTTTCAGTTAGGCTTCTTCAGACTCCATCAGGGTACAGCTTAGATTGAGCTAAGAAAAAATTTTCTGAGAAAGAGATGAAACGCATGTTTGGCACAATGCATGAGCTCTGGCGGGGTGGGGGAATGGGTGGGAACACGGGTCTAGATTTGTTAAAAAAATAAAAATAAATTTATGTGAAAAAAAGAAAGAAAAAGAAAAAATTTTCAAAAGAAGAATGTAAAGAAGGCTCTTTGGTGTAGATTTTGGACAGCTCTCTGGATGGAAAGAGCTGAATTCTAAGTCTTCTCATTTCTACCTCCAGTTTGTCCTTCCTTCTTCCCATGGCTGTCTGACACCCAAGTCAAAAGTCATTCCCAAGTATAATTTTCTGAGTCAGGTAAGCACAGGGATGCATTGTGAGAAAGGTTTTGTCACTGGGTGGCCATTACAGTCTATATGTAAATGATCACATTCACACTAGACGGTAGGGTCTTATGAAGCCACTGTCACATGTGGGGCCATCCTTGAAGGCAATGTGGTCACATGCCACATTACTTCAGCTCTAACAGGTTGGAGGAGATTATAACTGTTGCATCTGAGATCGAATGCTGCCCAACTGAGGACCAGCTTTTTGGATTATGGTGGGTCCTTAAACCTTACTTAGGAGAAATTAGCAGAATAACAAAGTCCCTTTGGCCTCTCACAGGGAAAGGTTGAGGCTTGTTTAAATGATGGTGGAGAATGTGCAAGGGAACAATCAGAAGGATTTAGTCAGGCCATAGTTTATACTATGTCCAGTGATCAAATTTTGTGTTGGGGCAGTCCAGTTCAGGGTGGGGTTAGGAGCAATGGACGTCATCTCAAATCAAGCCACAGTTCAAAGCGGGCATTACCGTAACTACATTTTGCAAATTATTTCTCACAGAAAGAAAGAGTAGACCCTAAAAGATGTCAAGGAGAAGAGACCAAAGGGACAGTTTTTTTTTATTGTAGTGGTCTGGGCTGATTCATTCTACATGTTTCTATCTTTTGTCTTTACTCAAGGCACAACATTCGCCATCACTGGAATGAAGAGAAATGTTAAAGACAGAACACCTGATGCACAGCCTGACAAAGATGCATATGAACAGAAGAAAAAAAATATCATTTTAGCTGACATAAGCCTTCTATGTTCAAGAAATTGAGGGAAGAAAAGATCTAGATAAGCTTAGCACATACTAAGTCTTAGTAGAAGATCCAGGCTAAACACTGGTATTTTCAAACCCCTTAGAGCAGTCCAGCCAAGAAAAGCATTCACTTTATTTGGGTACTTGACCCCAAATCAAATGTGGAAATGAATATATTTTGTGGCATCTCCAAGAGACAGAAGAACTGTGAGCAAAATATTAGCAGCATGATATAATTTGGAACTTTGTCAACTCTCTCTGGCTCATTATCCTGGACTGGAGCTATGGGGGTACACAATAAAAAGCATGCTTTCCATTCTAAACCCTAAGTGTTTTGCACTGAGTGTGTCATTTGAAATGTCATAAGTTATAGCCATGTAATGCACAAGATGACATAAAGGAAATACTGACATTTGGGAAAATATGTCAAGCACCAATGTCAAGAACAGTCTTCTGGAAACTCCAAGAGAATGCAATGGAGGCAAGCTTAAGTCTCCCTTTGTTCTTATAACACAGCTCAAAATCAAACAGGTGCAATTAATCAGTCAGGGAAAAGAAAAGCATGAAAATCCAGGAGGGGCAGTTTTGGTACTATGGTGATCTGAGCATCTATTCTTACCATCTCCTCCACTAGGTTTAGTTTGGCTACTAAGTTGCAGACTACAAAAAGTCCTCTCTCTGGAGACCAACTTCAGTTTGAAGCACTGATCTCTGAATCTGGAAAATGTAGACAAGGTACAACACATTTTCACCGAAGTTAACTGATTTTCTGAGAGTCTTACTGTTCATAGTTTTCCATATACCAATTTAGCTCCTAATTTTGCTTCTTCTGCTTGAACTAAACGGAAAGGATGGTATTGTCTTATAATCCACCCATGTCCTCTTTCTCCTGCAGTTAAATGAGCTTCCTTAGGATTCATTTGCTGTGCTTTTGGAGAACTCTCATCTCACCCCAGTTGCAGGACAGTCCAGCATTAATGAGCCACTTCTCCACTTAACAGTTGTCACTCAACAAGCATGTGGATGTACTGAGTTACGGGGTTCCCAAGGCCTCTGCTCTGATATTGTTTCCTGTCATGGAATGTGTCTCCTGACTTGCACGGGATGTTTAGAAGAGGCTGGGTTGCATTGATGAGGTGCCAACAAATATTTGCCTTAAATTGCTTTCCCTGCTAGCCTCTGCTTAGGAACTGTGCTGTCTGCTGTCTCCTGTAGTTTCATTAGGGCACCAATCATCCTTTGTCAGTAAACTCCCCACTGCTTTCCATTTAGAACAGAAGTTGGCAAGCTCTGTCCAGCAGGTTGCCTGCAGACATACAGTTTGGGGAAAATCATGGGCATCCATTTGCATGTTGCCTGGGCAGCTTTCAGTCAGTAGTGGAGCTATGAGTCACAATCTGTACTGGAAGGCTCAGGGCTGAAAAATTTACCACCCAGACATTTTGAAGAGACCTCTGTCAACCTCTCTTCAGGTTAACCACATGGCATTTTGTTCTCACCCCTTCTAGGAGAGAAGGATGTCTACTAACAGGAGTCCATATGCACTGGCTGCTTAGATTGATAGGAACTGAGGCTGAGTCCTCTCTTCTCACTGTAGCAATGGATCCTTGTACCTCTTTGAGGAGCAGCTATATTTCTTCCTGTATCATAGGTAACCAAACAAAGTGGATTAAGGAAAACCAGTTGAAAGATGCAGAATCAGGGTTTTAACACTGGTTTTCCTGATGTTGAAACAGCTACTCTGCTAAATTCTCAAGCTGACTCTATCTCCTTCCTCTGGCTGTTTATTTCCCTCTTGCACAGTGCTTAGCAGAATGTCTTTCATGTGGTGCACCATTATCTTGTTTAGCCAGAGCGTGGATGCAGAGATACATTTATCCACACAGAAGAAAGACGTGTGTGGAGCGGGGTGGGCAGCACTGGAAGCCACCAGCTGTTGCTTGGTACTTGGAATGCACTCAGGACATAGACTGATTTTACTGTGCTTATTAAATCTTTAACTCTTTGAAAGTAAAGTTGAGTATCTCCACGGCAGCCATCGTAAAATTAGTCATATCTGAACTTAGGGAAAGTTTATGATTCAGAAACTTATCACCTTAATTTACCTTCTAGTCATGTTTCAGCTGCAACTTTATGATTATCTGGAGCAAAGGACACATCTTTTTCAACAAATTATTAATTAAAATATTTCACTTATTATTATTTTATGTGTATGAGTGAGTGTATTGCCTGCATGTATGTAAGTGCACCTGTGTGATGCAATGCATGGAGGTCAGAAGAGCGTGCCAGATCCCCTGGAAATGGAGTTATAGATGGTTGTTAGCCACCATGTGGGTGCTTGGATTTGAACCTGTTTTGTCTGCAAGAGCATCCAGTGCTCTTAACCACTGAGCCATCTCTCCCGCATCATAAATGATTAAGCTATCACGATAATTTGAGTTTTAGGAGTTAAATGTCTTATGATTAGTCCAGCCAAATTTTGTTGTTTTAGTATATTTATCGTACAATCAAGAAAGCTAAAACACACAGGGGGGAAAAAGAAGAATGATTTTGGCAAAGTGCCTACTATGTGTAGGCCTAGGTCTGGGTGTATTTAACATGCTCCCAGGTTGAAAATGAAATTGTTGTCATTATCTTTAAAGTGGAGGTTCCTAAAGACTCCTTGCAAAGACTGCAGCCCAGGTCCTGTGGCCGTTCCTGTGGTCGTTCCCATGGCCATTGCTGTGCTGGACTCCGCCGCACCGGCACCACTGCACCTGGCGCTGCTGCACAAAGCCTGTGCTTCTTCCTTCAGCTGCAGTTCAAGGCAATGGATGTAAAGTGTGGGGATGTAGAGCTGCAGCCTAAACAGAAGGCAGGGCCCAGCAGAACTGCGGCGTGCAGAGCTTCTGCGTCACCAGATGCCTTGTACTGGGTGGTGCTAAGTGCTAAGTCTTATCAATTCTCTTAAACACAATATGATTTTTTGTTCCTATTGCCACCATCAACCTCCAATCAGCTTTGGGTCCTCATGGTTCATTTCTGATGAGTAGGCCTGATGACTTGGAGGCTTGCTCAGTTCTATGAATAAACCTGCAAGCCTTGCTGTAACAGTCTTCATGTTTATTGAACTGGATCATGTCATTATAAAATGAGTGCAGGGCTGATGAGAGGTTCAGCAGGTAAAGACTCTTGCTGCCAAGTCTGACGACCTGAGTTGAGTCTTTGGAATATACATGGTGGGAGGAGAGGATTCAGCCCTTCCTGTCATCCTTTTACCTTCCCTCGTGTACCCCCTCCTACATACACAACACGTAAATGTAATAAAAAAGTTAAAAAATAAAAAGTGCAAAAGTACAAGAGCCAAGCACTTAACACCAATTTCAAGTGCCTAAAAATAATATGGTATTACAATGTTGCATTTTCTTTTAAACATTGGTATAAAAACAGATTCAAATGAAAAAGCTTGATGATAATAATTAATTTATGAATAATCAATCATCTCTATTCTTCTATAGAGTTACCGATGATCAATTAGTGCTCCATCACTATCCTGTAAGGCAGAGGAATATATTGACTTGTAGTTTATGTACAAAGAACAAATGCTAGCCCGGTGTGGTGGCACACACCTTTAATGCCAGCACTCGGGAGGCAAAGGCAGGCAGATCTCTGTGAGTTCAAGGCCAGCCTGGTCTACAGAATGAGTTCCAGGCCAGATGGGCTTCAGGGAGACCCTGTCACAAAAAGACCAAAAAAAAAAAAAAAAAAAAAAAAAAAAAAAAAAAGAATAAATAAATGCTTGGGGAAGTCAAAGAGCTTACCAACTGTAACTAAGCTCTGTTGACATCTTTACAGCCAGGCACACTTCCAAATATTTCACACTCGTCAATGCTTTGTATCCCCCCACAGCCTAGTCCAAGCAAAAGACAGACTTTCCAAACTGAGTCCCAGGCTCATCATTTATCAACATCTTTCTATGGGTGGCACTGTCTGCTATTTCAGTCCCATTTTGTTCCTCATGGGGCAACTTGTTCGTGGGCAATTTTTTGTCTTGGACTCTGGATAGGCTTGACTAGACCTCAGTAGATAAATTTGTATAGAGGAATGTGCAGGGACACTAATTTAACACAGTAGACCAGAGCACAAATGAGTGTGTGAATTCCAGTCAAGGGCTGTGGGACAGTATACAATACAAAAAAAAATTCAATAAAAATATAAGAAGAACACAGCATGGGCCATAATTGCATGATACCTCTTAATTTATGAATCAGTCATGTCAGAGATGTTTCATGTTTTCTTTTTCCTTATGATAACTATGAAAATAGTGTATCACTATGTTAAAATATACTGATTAAAGCAAGCATGGAATGAGCCCCTGCGAGACTCAGGCACCTGCCCACACCTCCCTGTCCTTACTGCTATTCCTTTTGTTCATCTTTCTCTATGACCAGTGGTTCCATCTGACCCTGCTGCCTTCTGCACCAGTGTACAGCTGCTGATTCAGCCGAAGGGAAGACGCTGCCACATCAGGCAGTGTTTAGTCTCACATCTCCGTTTTGTCTCCACCTCCGGCTGCAGGAACAGACAGCACAGGTCTCCTGGGCTTAGGTTAGGGAGATTAGATTTTATGATGCTGACAATTTCTCTCTGGAGGGCTGCTTTTCAGCCTGGGTTCACTGAAAGCCTGTTTGCATGCTTCTGCTGGTAAGGAACTCTGCATGCCTAGCAGCCTGCCTGTGACTAGCCTCTAGGAGTCTCTCTGCAACATCTGTTCAGTTTGCCATTTCTCTTACATCAAGATTTTGCTGCTACAGTGTGATACTCTGAGAAAGCAAAGTCCACACAGCCCTGTTCTACCAGGGGACAATTTCAAACAAGCATGGAAGTGGAGATGCAGAAAATGCATCAGACTAATGTTTTCCTGTGTCATTCTAACAGTGACAAACAGGAGTAGGGGTGTAATTCTATGCTCTCAGTAACTGTGGCCCCTTGACAGACAATGTGCCCACATTCTGAAGCCATGGGGCTCTGGTAATAATTCATCTCTTCCTTTAATATTCAGATTTTCTCTCTCAAGTTCCCAGACAGGCCTTCATGTACAGTCTACTGTCAAGTGCAAGAGCTTCTTTCCCAGAATAGTGTTTCTTTCTTTTATGACCATGGTGATTTAAGTATATTACCTTTGTCATGCAATGCATTCTCTGTGATTTTTCTCAATAACCTCTCTAAGGCTAGCATGAATTATCTTCTTAAAATTTTAGTAAGCATTGCATTTTTATGAAGTTCCTTAAGATCTCTGACCTGTGTAAAACTAATCCCCAATAAATTTTCTTTTCTAAACTCACTGTTTCGCACATGAACATTTATTGATTGCTCCTAAGCCAAGCCCTATTTTAGCTGATATGTGGCTGCATTTGTTCATGAGTGTAGGAATTATGTCTTACTTGTCTCTGAAACTCTAGCTGTTTACCTCCTCTGTGCTCCATCTACGGTAGTGGGACTTTAATTCCTCTGTGTTCAGGATCAACTTCTTGGTTAGTCACTAGCTGGTGTTTAACTTTGCATATGTCTCAACCTCTCTGAGCCTCATTTTCCTTAGCTGTAAAAATGCCCTAGGCCAAATAATAGCACTCATCTGATGCATTTTGGTGACAGATTAAGTAGAATTAAATGATTCAATTTATGGTAAGTGCAGTGTATTATGTCCAGCACAAAGTTATGGTGTGCAGTGATTATTATTACTGGAGATAGGGTTTATTAGGGGATGAACTAATCTCAAATAAACTTGGAAAAATGCAATTATATGAATTCTAGAATTTTCTGTTATTCAATATTTCAAAGAAGCCACTGGGATGTGGTGAGAAGGCAGGTGTTAATGATCCCATTCCTGCTGTTGAGGCTGTACTCTGTGACTTACCAGAGTAAGCTAGGGTTTCCTGTTACTCGGAGGTATGTGGGCTTTTGCTGCTAACAATGTATAATACTGATAGCTGTGGCCTGAGTTTCTCATGAGATCTGTGTCTGGAAAAAATATTCTCAGAGCAGAGGTTTTGAAAAGCTTTGATGGAAGAGCTTTGCAAAGAAACCCAAAGAATAAATAAAGAAAACAAATAGCAGCAGAACTGACTTCTTGGACTTCAGCTGGGTGAGTCAGAGTCCAGAGTACACCGATTCAACCCTCTTCTCAACTTACTCCATTCCTTTCCAGACAGTGAAAAATTCTTCCCCAGGGGGATGAAATCCTGAACCCTGAAATGGTCATCAGGCTGCAAGGAATGAGTGCTGGAAAATTTGTGGTTCTAAATATTTCTACAATACCAGGGGGCTTTGGAGACACCTAAGGCTTGCCCCCTTTAACCAGTATTCAGGCTGCAGGCTATAGTAAATGAAGAATGCGACGCTGGGTCTAGATAGTCACTGAGCTCAAGACATTGTAGAATTAGGATTTGGGTGGTAGAAACCTGGCATCACAAAGTTTGTGTCTGGATATTTGAGTACACTACTTGATTGGTATTTTACAAATGTCAATCAATTTGACAGAGAAAGAAGGAAAGCTGAAGTCAGATGATTTAAAATTAGAAGGGGCTTTCAATATCAATTTATTCCCAAATAGAGATGTTGTGAGCTAGAGAATTAAGGGGCAAAAAAGGACTTACTTTGGCTCCAGCTGGAGGATACACAGATGGAGCTCCCACCACGGTGGGGCGGTGGGGTGGTCTGGTGGGAGGAGAGGGAGGGAGCTGGTCACACTGTGTTCATGTTCAGGAAGTAAAGACCTGAACGCTGATGCTTAGCTGGCTTCCTCTGATTTCCTTATTTTTTAGCCTAGGAACCCCAGCCCTGGCATGGGGACACTCATAGTTGTTGTGTGTCTTTTCCTCTAAGCTTATCTAAAAACATCCCCACAGACATGCCTAAGTGATTCCAAACCCAGTGACCTTGACAATGAGAATAACTGTCAGCCACTCCTTAATTTATTTTCATGCCTGGTTGGGGAAGAAAGAAGCCAGGGAGAGAAGGCTAGCCTTCAAACCAGGCACCAGGGGCTTAAAAGTGACATTTAGATCTCCAAGAAGTTCAGTGAATCATGGGCCACACTCTGGCTTGGTACTGGTATGGTATGTCTCAGCCATGGAGAAGGAGAAAATAGCTTCCTATGTGTTGTTAATGGACTTCTATATTCAGAAGAGATGCCCTTGACAATCCAGACGTCTCAGCTGAGACAGAGCCTCTCAGAAGAATGTCCCCTAGGGAACTCTGGTGGTTATATGTCCTGGGACTGGGATAGCATTTGAGAGGCACATTTCTTTACTCAGCTGAAATCTCCACCCATCATCTCACTTGGAGATATGTACAACATTTAATATTCTGCCAAAACTCTCACAGATGCACATGCCTGTCTTCAGGTGCATTGCATTTGACTGCAGTCCTTATGGCTATTGCTGGGGTCCCTTTGCATTTGACTGCAGTCCTTATGGCTATTGCTGGGGTCCCTTTGCATTTGACTGCAGATCTTATGGCTATTGCTGGGGTCCCTTTGCATTTGACTGCAGTCCTTATGGCTATTGCTGGGGTCCCTTTGCATTTGATTGCAGATCTTATGGCTATTGCTGGGGTCTCTTTGCATTTGACTGCAGTCCTTATGGCTATTGCTGGGGTCCCTTTGCATTTGATTGCAGATCTTATGTATGGCTATTGCTGGGGTCCCTTTGCATTTGACTGCATATCTTATGGCTATTGCTGGGGGTCCCTTTGCATTTGACTGCAGTCCTTATGGCTATTGCTGGGGGTCCCTTTGTTTGCTATGCCTTCTTGCTGTGCTCAGTAGGGAGCACCTCCTGGATCCTGATTAATCAAGGGTGGCTTCTTACCTTTGACCTGAGTCTGTAGCTCTGCACGTTAGCTTTATTTTAGTCTCAGGGGACTGCCTTTCCACAGGCCTAAATCACTGTTACAAAAGGAAAGATTATTTAAAACACCATATAATTAAAACTTTAGAGCTAAGTTATAGTTCTACCCAAGATAGACTTCCCATCTGTAGAAACACATTGCTGCAGACTGGCTTTCCAGGCAAGTCCTAAGGCAGTAAGTAGGGGTGTGATGTTGTGACAGAGTGATCCTAATAGTGGTGGCTATGTAGTCCCAAGGAAAGAAAATGGAGTCTTACCATGCATGCAGATGCCTCCCCAGATGGCCATGAAGTGACCCTGCACAATGGCTTAGGTTAGATGGAGGAGAGCAATATTTTTAGAAGTTCGAGCAAGATGGTTGTGAGCAGGTAAAGCAGTCCCTGAAGAGGCTGAGGCCGGCAGTCCATCAGTAGCCCCATGTGTGCTCTAGCAGATCATACTAAGTACTCAATCCCAAAGTTTGAATAGCACATGTCACTGCAGTTAGAAGGCTGTCAGAAGGGCACCTGTGAATGCTAAAGGGGAGATGGCATAGGAGCAGCTGGTAATGATGTCTGACATCAGCATAGGTCTGGCATTGGAGACAGAGGAGGAATATCTTTAGGTGGGATATCAGTTATGAGGGAATCATTATCAATTATTAGTAGTCCAGACCAAAGCAAAGATTCTGCATAGGCAGTGGCCCATCTCTGGTAGTCCAGGCATCCTCGTACTTTGATTAAAGTAGCCCATGAGGGGCTGTGAGCTCAGAACAATCACTCATTACATTAGCTGGGGGATCCAGCTTTAGTCCTTGTAGCAGGTTGTCTCTTGCACACTTCAGGCTTCTTAAAAGAGCAGACCAGAAATTACCCAAGTGACGGACTTTACTCTATGAGAAGACAGGCCATGCATTTTAAGAAGTCCAGGATGACGTTCTTGCAGAGAACTGTATTTGCTGAAACTGAAGAACTGA
The DNA here is from genome assembly GCA_009823505.1 of Rhizomys pruinosus. Classification (NCBI taxonomy): domain Eukaryota; kingdom Metazoa; phylum Chordata; class Mammalia; order Rodentia; family Spalacidae; genus Rhizomys; species Rhizomys pruinosus. The sequence goes on along the minus strand of VZQC01001780.1, from coordinate 400,142 downwards.
TACAATGTTTATTATGTGATATACCCTCAGTGGATCAAAGGACTAGGGGTGTGTTATAATTTGAACTCCAAGTATCCCACATAGGTCCAGGTTTTGGGCACTTGTTCACTAGTAAGTTGTGATAGTCAGAGAGGCTGTGGACCCTTTATGAGGTAGGAGAGAACTGGGAAGACTAGGTCACCAGGGAGAGCCTTCCAAGGTCATAGCAAACTATGTTGCAGCCACACATTAGCTGTTTCCTGGTCTGCTACATGGAAACAGCTCCTGCCACGAGCACCACAATAGAGCAGCCTTTGCTGTCTTGATTTCCCCTATGCAAGGACTGAAAGCATCTGAAATCATGCACTAAAGTAAGCCTGTCCTCTTGTAAGTTGTTTCAAGTAGTTTTCACAACAGTGTAACAGTAACTAACAGAAAATTTGTACCGAGAGCCATGCCAGTGATGTAATAAATCTGATTGCCTTGTTCTTCGGCCTTCAGAAATGGAGAAGAGAGGACTATGGTGACTTGGTAGTGAGGACCTAGAAAGCCGGAAGCTGAGCTTAGTGAGTGATTATGACAGAAGTACAGGATACCAATGGAGGTTTAGATTACAAAGACTATGCTCATGAGATTTCAGATGGGAAAAGACTTTCCTGAGACTTGAACCGGAGGCGATAAGACTATTTATATTTTCCTGTGCCCTGAGAAAAGTGAGGCTATACTTAAAAATAATAGACTAATGAATTTGGTGGAGGCAACTTTAAGACAGCGTGACATTGAGTTTATGGCAGTTCAGGTTCATAGTAAGAGTTAAGAAAAAAATTACAGAGCAGAAAGATTGGGAAACATTCAGTTCATGAGAAAGAATTTATTTATACTTGCAGACTAAGTAGTTGCCACTATTAAAGTAATTAGCGCAATGAAAGAAAAACCAGACATTTTGTACCGGGACACTAGGCCAGATGCTTCAAGACCACATCTACCAAGGCTTTAGGATATAAAAATACCACCAGTCTTCCTGTGCAGGGAGATCTTAGAGATCCACTAATGGAACTTCAGCCAGTGTCCAGTCTATAAAGAGGAAAGTCTGCTCATGCTTTAAAAAGGGAAGCCTGGTCTAGCAAGACCTGACTTTGTCCTCAAGTGGATGTAACTGGTGATTGAAAAGCCAAACAGAGACAGGAGCTCCCTCCCCCCACCCCAAATAAAACCAAACGTGAGTGAACCTTGAGGACCAGATCCTCAACTGACATTGAGAAAACAAAAACCTTCGTTAATTTGAGCTAACAGTGTGGCCTTAAGAATCCAAAAGTAGCTGGGCATGGTGGCGCACGCCTTTAATCCTAGCACTTGGGAGGCAGAGGCAGGTGGATCTTTGTGAGTTCAAGGCCAGCCTGGTCTACAGAATGAGTTCCAGGACAGCTGGGGCTACAGGGAGACCCTGTCTCGAAAAGAACAAAAAAAAAAAAAAAATCCAAAAGGAAAGTATAACCAGAAATAAATAATTAGTGAGGCCTGAGAATCTGTACTTCAGATCTAAAACCTGAGATCCTAGTAAAATGTCAAAAGTAAAAAAAAAAAAAAAAAAAAAAAAAAAAAAAAAAAAAGCACAGTTGTTTTGCCTGTCCTTCTGGCAAGTACAGCTACCCTGTGGCTCCCACTGCTTTTGCTATCCTTCAAAGACATGAGACACAGCTTTTCAACCTTCCAATATGGATTGAAGACTCATGTCTCCGTAAGAATCCTCCAAACATTCAGTGCCAGATGAGGACTGCTGACACATCCAGCTTGTGGACTGAGCTACTACTAGGGTTTCAGCCACTTCAGAGTATTGATTGCCATTGTTGGACTACCCAGGCTGTATCATGGAGACCAGTACAGGAGGATCAAGACAGGACATGGTGCTTACTGGACCTCATTGGGAAGGGAAAACCCCAGTGTGGAGCACAAGTGCAGGACTGATGGTTCTTTGGGCATGCCAAGGAGGAGCCTTCAAACAGGACATATTTCAGCCTAATTAAAAAAAGAAAGAAAGAAATCATAAGCTGTAGATGCTAAAAGATATATGTGACATGCATATATGCATATTTTGGAGTGATGCAGATTGGAAGTAACAAGAACAAGAACAAGAACAACAACAACAACAACAACAAGACTGGGTCAAAGACCTGACTGAAATGGTGAACTTCTGCTCCAAACAGTAAGCTTCTGCATTAAAAATTTTAAAAGATACTGAGAAAAAGATGAAAAACATGTTTGGCAGAATGCATGAGCTCTGGTGGAGTGGGGGAGGCAAGAAATGAGGAATGGGTCTTGATTGCAAATTTTGTATGATTTGCATAAAGCTTCGATAAAAATTGGCACAAAAGGATATAAAAATACAAAACCATTTAAAATGCTTTCATTTAAAAACAGATAGCCCTGGGATCTGGGAGCTGAGGTTTGACCTCAGAGGGCGTGGGCAGCTGGTGCCCAAGTGAACTCAACACTGCCCCCCCCACCAACTGAAACTCTGGAGAGAATGACTGGCAGCATAGGGACTACAGTGCTCAGAAGGTGTCATCTGGGTTGTTACCCACCCAGTTCTTATGGAACAGAAAGGGAAGAGTGAAATATATCTTCCAATATATAACCAAAATTGAAAGCCCTAAACCTAGACAAGCCAACACTCCATAAGGAGAATACAATGAAGGCACCTGAAGGAATCAAGGAAAGCAATCCTTCAACAAGGTGAAGAAGCATTCAAGATTCATATCAGAATACAGGCAAAAGGCAAACCAAATACTGAGAGCACAAAGAAAGAACAATATGGGAAAAGTGCAGAATGACTCCACACCAAACACTATGGAGCCTGTGGAGGATTCCTACAATGGGATCTCCCTAGAGGTAGCCCAGGTCACAGATCATAGAATAATAATCACAGATATATTCAGATAAATCATAGGACTAAGGGGAGAGAATGAAAAACTCAGAAAGGACATAGAGGGAGACAAGGACAAACTTCAGAATAAACTAAAAGGAGAAAATGACAGACTCCAGAAAGAGCTAGAGGGAAAAAATAAACTCCAGAAGGAAGTGGAAACAATGAAAAGATCCCACGCTGAAATGAAAAAGGAAATCAATGAGCAAAACAAGGAGCTACAAGAAAAGATTGGGGAGCTCCAAAGGAAGTGGAAATAGTAAAGAAAACAGAGGAAGAAATGAAAAAGGAAATGGAACAGTTATCCAATCAAAAGGAAAGAATGGGAAAAAGCCTCAGAAGCAGAATGAAAGAAGCATAAAAAAGAAAATCAGACCTAGGGGCTGGAGAGATGGCCTAGCAGTTAAGAGCACTGACTGCTCTTGCAGAGGACCCAGGTTCGATCCCCAGCACCCACATGGTGGCTGAGATCCATCTGTAACTCCAATTCCAGGAGAACTCCAGTTCCAGGGGAATCCGAGACCCTCTTCTAACTCTGCGGCACTGCACGACATGGGTGCACAGACCTACATGCAGACAGTATGCTCATACACATACAAAAATAAATAAAAATTAAAAGAAAATATATATGTAAAGAATATCAGACCTAGAAGATAACACAGAACAACTAAAAAGCTCAAGTAAAGACTATGAAAAATTTAAAAATACACAAGAATGGAACTACCAGGAAATGTGGGACTCCACATCATAGGGATAGGTGAAGGAAAAGAATACCAAGAGAATGGTATTGATCAGACTGTCAACAGAATAATAGATGAAAATTTTCACAAATTAAAAAGACAAACCCATTCAAATACAAGAAGCACATAGAACACCAAATAGACTAGATCAGAAAAGAAACTCCCCCCACCATATCATAGTTAAAACACTACATGCCCGAAACAAAGACAAAATTCTGAAAGCCACAAGAGAAAAACAAGTTACATATAAGGGGAAAACCTATTAGAATTACATCTGACTTTTCAATGCAAACTATGAAAGCAAGAAGAACGTGGACGAAAGCATTCCCAGTGCCAAATGACTATAAATGCCAGGTTATTATACCCAGCAAAAATGTCGATTCTAGTTTAAGGAAAGAAAAAAATCTTCCATGACATAAACAAGATGAAAGAATACATGTCCACATGTCCAGAAAACCAACCCTTCAGAGAATACTTGAAGCAATTCAAAGGACAGAGGAGAAGAGCATCTACCCCCAGGCACCTTGAAAGAGAAATTAATAAAACCAGAAATGCAGAATTAGAAACACAGATGAAAAATGCAAATGGATAATACAGTGAAAGGAAGCAACACACACATCTCAATTATAACCTTAAATATTAATGGACTACACTTCCCAATCAAAAGGCATAGACTGGGAGAACGGATTAGGAAACAGAATCCATCGAAATGCTGTCTACAAGAAACCCATCTCATCCTCAAGGATAGGCACCAACTTAAAGTGAAAGGATGGAAAAAATATTTCAAGTAAATGGTACCAAAAAGAAAGCAGGAGTTGCTATTTTAATATTAGACAAAATGACTTCAAAGTAGAAGCAATTAGAAGAGACAAAGAGGGTCATTACATCCTTATCAAAGGGAAAATTAACCTGAAAACCTCATAATCATGTATAAATATGCACCAAACTCCAGTGCACAGACCTTTATAAATACAACTCTACGGGACATCAAGGTACAGATTAACCCCAGCACACTCATAGTAGAGGACTTCAATACCCCACTGAGTCCTTTGGACAGATCAACCAGACAAAGAATAAACAGAGAGACATCTGAACTGAACAATACAATACAGGAAATGGACCCCACAGTCATCTTCCAAATATTCCACCCAAGCACTAGAGAATATACTTTCTACTCAGCACACCCCATGGAACATTCTTCAAAATCGACCACATACTTGGACACAGAAAAAACCTCAACAAATACAAAAAAATTGAAATAATTTCATGCATTCTATCAGACCATAGTGCACTAAAACTCAATATCAACACCTGGATAAGCCCTGCTACCTACACAAACACATGGAGACTAAACACACTCCTGAATAATGAATGGTTCAAGGAGGAAATAAAGAAAGAAATAAAAGCATTCCTGGAACTAAACGGCAATGACAGTACAATACAACAAAACCTATGGTACATTTTAAAAAGCAGTACTAAGAGGGAAATTTATAGCCCTGGGTGCTTACATTAAAAAACAAAACAAAACAGAAAGAGTACAGATAAATGAGCTATCACTACAGCTAAAAACACTTAAAAGACAACAACAAATAAATCCTAAACACAACAGACAGGATGAAATAACAAAAATCAGAGCAGAAATCAATGAAATAGAAATGAAAAAATAAAAAAAAATCAATGAATCCAAAAGTTGCTTCTTTGAGAGAATAAACAAGATAGACAGACCCCTAGCCCAGTTAACCAAAAGAAAGAAAGAGTAACTCCAATAGAATTCATGATGAAAGGGGAAATATCACAACAGGCAATGAAAAGATCCAGACAATCATATGGGAATACTTGAAAAAATTATACTCTACTAAATTTGAAAACCTAAGAGAAATGGATGAATATCTGAAATCTGGGGAATCGCCAAAGCTAAACCAAGAGATTGACAGCTTAAACAGACCTATAATATATGAAGAAATTGAAAATGTAATAAGAGACCTCCCAACTAAAAAAAAAANCGTTAGCTTTATTTTAGTCTCAGGGGACTGCCTTTCCACAGGCCTAAATCACTGTTACAAAAGGAAAGATTATTTAAAACACCATATAATTAAAACTTTAGAGCTAAGTTATAGTTCTACCCAAGATAGACTTCCCATCTGTAGAAACACATTGCTGCAGACTGGCTTTCCAGGCAAGTCCTAAGGCAGTAAGTAGGGGTGTGATGTTGTGACAGAGTGATCCTTATAGTGGTGGCTATGTAGTCCCAAGGAAAGAAAATGGAGTCTTACCATGCATGCAGATGCCTCCCCAGATGGCCATGAAGTGACCCTGCACAATGGCTTAGGTTAGATGGAGGAGAGCAATATTTTTAGAAGTTCGAGCAAGATGGTTGTGAGCAGGTAAAGCAGTCCCTGAAGAGGCTGAGGCCGGCAGTCCATCAGTAGCCCCATGTGTGCTCTAGCAGATCATACTAAGTACTCAATCCCAAAGTTTGAATAGCACATGTCACTGCAGTTAGAAGGCTGTCAGAAGGGCACCTGTGAATGCTAAAGGGGAGATGGCATAGGAGCAGCTGGTAATGATGTCTGACATCAGCATAGGTCTGGCATTGGAGACAGAGGAGGAATATCTTTAGGTGGGATATCAGTTATGAGGGAATCATTATCAATTATTAGTAGTCCAGACCAAAGCAAAGATTCTGCATAGGCAGTGGCCCATCTCTGGTAGTCCAGGCATCCTCGTACTTTGATTAAAGTAGCCCATGAGGGGCTGTGAGCTCAGAACAATCACTCATTACATTAGCTGGGGGATCCAGCTTTAGTCCTTGTAGCAGGTTGTCTCTTGCACACTTCAGGCTTCTTAAAAGAGCAGACCAGAAATTACCCAAGTGACGGACTTTACTCTATGAGAAGACAGGCCATGCATTTTAAGAAGTCCAGGATGACGTTCTTGCAGAGAACTGTATTTGCTGAAACTGAAGAACTGATACAATGTTTATTATGTGATCTACCCTCAGTGGATCAAAGGACTAGGGGTGTGTTATAATTTGAACTCCAAGTATCCCACATAGGTCCAGGTTTTGGGCACTTGTTCACTAGTAAGTTGTGATAGTCAGAGAGGCTGTGGACCCTTTATGAGGTAGGAGAGAACTGGGAAGACTAGGTCACCAGGGAGAGCCTTCCAAGGTCATAGCAAACTATGTCGCAGCCACACATTAGCTGTTTCCTGGTCTGCTACATGGAAACAGCTCCTGCCACGAGCACCACAATAGAGCAGCCTTTGCTGTCTTGATTTCCCTATGCAAGGACTGAAAGCATCTGAAATCATGCAACAAGTAGCCTGTCCTCTTGTAAGTTGTTTCAAGTAGTTTTCACAACAGTGTAACAGTAACTAACAGAAAATTTGTACCGAGAGCCATGCCAGTGATGTAATAAATCTGATTGCCTTGTTCTTCGGCCTTCAGAAATGGAGAAGAGAGGACTATGGTGACTTGGTAGTGAGGACCTAGAAAGCCGGAAGCTGAGCTTAGTGAGTGATTATGACAGAAGTACAGGATACCAATGGAGGTTTAGATTACAAAGACTATGCTCATGAGATTTCAGATGGGAAAAGACTTTCCTGAGACTTGAACCGGAGGCGATAAGACTATTTATATTTTCCTGTGCCCTGAGAAAAGTGAGGCTATACTTAAAAATAATAGACTAATGAATTTGGTGGAGGCAACTTTAAGACAGGTGACATTGAGTTTATGGCAGTTCAGGTTCATAGTAAGAGTTAAGAAAAAAATTACAGAGCAGAAAGATTGGGAACATTCAGTTCATGAGAAAGAATTTATTTATACTTGCAGACTAAGTAGTTGCCACTATTAAAGTAATTAGCGCAATGAAAGAAAAACCAGACATTTTGTACCGGGACACTAGGCCAGATGCTTCAAGACCACATCTACCAAGGCTTTAGGATATAAAAATACCACCAGTCTTCCTTTGCAGGGAGATCTTAAGATCCACTAATGGAAACTTCAGCCAGTGTCCAGTTCTATAAAGAGGAAAGTCTGCTCATGCTTTAAAAAGGGAGCCTGGTCTAGCAAGACCTGACTTTGTCCTCAAGTTGTGATGTAACTGGTGATTGAAAAGCCAAACAGAGACAGGAGCTCCCTCCCCCCACCCCAAAAATAAAACCAAACGTGAGTGAACCTTGAGGACCAGATCCTCAACTGACCTTGAGGAAACCAAAACCTTTGTTAATTTGAGCTACGTGGGCCTTAAGAATCCAAAAGTAGCTGGGGATGGTGGCGCAGCCCTTTAATCCTAGCACTTGGGGGCAAGAGGCGGTGGATCTTTTGTGAGTTCAAGGCCAGCCTGGTCTACAGAATGAGTTCCAGGACAGCTGGGGCTACAGGGAGACCCTGTCTCGAAATCGACAAAAAAAAAAAAAAAAAAAAATCCAAAAGGAAAGTATACCAGAAAATAAATAATTAGGGAGGCCTGAGAAACTGTACTTCAAAAATAATCTTAAAAAATCAAAAAGGTCAAAAAGTAAAAAAAAAAAAAAAAAAAAAAAAAAAAAAAAGCACAGTTGTTTTGCCTGTCCTTCTGGCAAGTACAGCTACCCTGTGGCTGCCCACTGTTTTGCTATCCTTCAAAGCATGAGACACAGCTTTTCAACCTCCCAATATGGAATGAAAACTCATTCTCCGTAAGAATCCTCCAAACCTTCAAGTGCCAGATGGAGATGCTGAACATCCAGCTTGTGGACTGAGCTACTATGTAGGGTTTCAGCCAATGACGTATTGATTGCCATTGTTGGACACCCAGGCTGTATCATGGAGACCAATACAGGAAGATACAAGACAGGACCTGGTTCTTATGGACCTCATTTGGAAAGGGAAAACCCCAGTGGGAGCACAAGTGAAGGACTGTGGTTTTGGGCATGCCAAGGAGCAGCCTTCAACAGGACATATTTCAGCCTAATTAAAAAAAGAAAAGAAGAAATTATAGCTGTAGATTGCTAAAAGATATATTTGACATGCATATATGCCTATTTTGGAGTGATGCAGATTGGAAGGACACAAGAAACAAGACACAACAACACAAAACAACAACAAAAAGACGGGTCAAAGACCTGACTGAATGGTGAACTTGCTGCTAAACAGTAAGCTTCTGCATTAAAAATTTTAAAAAGAAAAAAAAAAAAAAAAAAAAGAAAAATTTTGGCAGAATGCATGAAGCTCTGGTGGTGGGGGAGGCAAGAAATGAGGAATGGGTCTTGATTGCAAATTTTGTATGATTTGCATAAAGCTTCGATAAAAATTGGCACAAAAGGATATAAAAATACAAAACCATTTAAAATGCTTTCATTTAAAAACAGATAGCCCTGGGATCTGGGAGCTGAGGTTTGACCTCAGAGGGCGTGGGCAGCTGGTGCCCAAGTGAACTCAACACTGCCCCCCCCACCAACTGAAACTCTGGAGAGAATGACTGGCAGCATAGGGAATACAGTGTCTCAGAAGGTGGCATCTGGGTTGTTACCCACCAATTCTTATGGAACAGAAAGGGAAAGGAGTGAAATATATCTTCCAATATATAACCAAAATTGAAAGCCCTAAACCTAGACAAGCCAACACTCCAAGGAACATACAGATGAAGGCACCTGAAGGAATCAAGGAAAGCATCCTTCAACAAGGTAAGAGCATTCAGACTATCAATGAATACAAGCAAAGAGCAAACACATCAAGGAGAAGAAGGCACAAATGGGAAAAAAAGAAACAAAATGCACTAAACCTACCAGCCTAGAGACACTACAATGGAACTCCTAGACGGTAACCACAGGTCACAGATCATAGAATAAAACACAAGATATATCAGATAAATCATAGGACTAAGGGGAGGAATGAAAAACTCAGAAAGGACATAGAGGGAGACAAGGACAAACTTCGAAAGAACTAAAAAGAGAAATGACCCAGAAACTCAGGAAGAGCTGAGAGGGAAAAAAATAAACTCCAGAAGGAAGTGGCAACAATGAAAAGATCCCACGCTGAAATGAAAAAAAATCAATGGCAAAACAGGGCTACAAGAAAAGATTGGGGAGCTCCAAAGGAAGTGGAAATAGTAAAGAAAACAGAGGAAGAAATAAAAGGAAATGGAACAGTTATCCAATCAAAAGGAAAGAAAGAAAAAAAAAAGCCTCAGAAGCAGAATGAAAGGAAGCATAAAAAAAAAAATCCGACTAGGGGCTGGAGAGATATGGCCTAGCAGTTAAGAGCACTGCATTGCTCTTGCCGAGGACCCGGTTCGATCCCCAGCAACCACCATGGTGGCTGAGATCCATCTGTAACTCCAATTCCAGGAGAACTCCAGTTCCAGGGGGAATCCGACGACCCTCTTCTAACCTGCGGCACTGCACGACATGGGTGCCCAGAACTACATGCAGACAGTATGCTCATACACATACAAAATAAAATAAAAATTAAAAGGAAATATAATATTTGTAAAGATATTCAGGAAACCTGAGGATAACAAGAACCAACTAAAAAGCTCAAGTAAAGACTATGAAAAAAATTTAAAAATACACCAGAATGGAACTAACCAGAATGTGGAAACTAGAAAAGACAAACATACAACGTAGGGATAGAAGGAAGAAGAAACACAGATCAAGGTCACAGAACATTAACATAGAATGAAAATTTCCAAAACTAAAAAGACAAACCATAAAATACAAGAGCACATAGAACACCACATAGGACTAGTCAAAAAGAAACTCCCCCCACCACATCATAGTTAAAACACTACATGCCCGAAAACAAAGACAAAAAATCTGAAAGCCACAAGAGAAAAACAAGTTACATATAAGGGGAAAAACCTATTAGAATTACCATCTGACTTTCTTTTTTTTTTTTTTAAATTAATTTTTATTTGATGCTTTGGCCATTTCATACCTTTTTTCCAATTCAGCTTCAGGCTTATTCCCTTTCCCTCCCCCCACCCCCCACCCCCTCCCCGGCTCATGCATTCTTGCCATAACTGTCCGGCATCTTTCTCTCAGTTTTTTTTTCATTTTTTAGGTATAAGTGAAAATCCATGAGTACAAGCATCCTTCATGCAAATCCTATCTGGAGGCTGTTGTGCCCAAACACAAACCTACAGCCCCACCATACAGTGGGGGGTGACAGGTTGTTTGTTCAATTCAAGTTGATCACATGAGTGTCCCCCCAGGCACTTTACATTTGTTGTAGTTTCACCATTTCACCCCAATCGCAGCCCCTTTCATTTTCTACCAAAGCCCCCCTCTTCCGCAGGTTGTTCCCTAGGCTTAGAAACTGGGCACAGATGGATGAGCGGTAAAAACACAGTCCACTCTCTCTGTTGCTGTTGACTTGGACTCTGGTCAACTCTGGCTGTTTCCTTCCATGACCTGACAGTTTGTCCAGGAATAATCTTTCGATCCTACTATGAAGAACAAGCAAAATTAGATATATAGGTATTTAAAACATTACTTACAATTATTATGGTAGGTTCACTTTAGGGCATCGACACATATGTTTTGATATGTTAATCCATGAATTACAATTTTCCCCCCTGGTATATATGACAGGGTCTTTAACTGTGGCTCTATAACATCTCCTAATTTAAGGATGTAAGCTTGTGGCATCAGCCATGGGTTTATTTCTTCCAATGGGAGAGCCAATAGCCCAATTAGATTTGGGAATATACAGGCACATGGCTGCCACTGCTGCACAGTATTTCCAGGCAGGTGAGGTTGCTCGCTGGTGCTGACGGTGGAGTCTTGCTTGACTCAGGGAGTGACCATATTTGCTTTTTGGTTTAGTGGCCTTTGGTGACACTCTTTGGCATTCCAGAGGGGCCCATCTGTACACTTGTATGTCTGGTCTCAATACATCCCTCCCCTGTTAACGTCCGGTCTTCGGGCAGGGCAGCACGGTCTTATTGCCTCTCCTCCTGTAGGATCCCCACTTCGAGGCCAAGAGCCCTTTTTACCTTTTGTGGGGCCTGGATCCCCTGGCCAACATCCACCTGGTTAGAACAAATTTCCATTTGTGATTCATAGCTCGTATTAAAATATATTTTGCTGGAGTGCATAGCCCTAGGACTTTAGTATTATATTTTGGTTCTGAACAGAGAATAATCCCTTCCACAGTTCCCATGCGTCTATTAGTCATTTAAAGAAAGCAGTTTTACCGGTTTTCTAAGAGATTACCTCTACAATAGTTGTCTCCAATTTTCAGTTGGGGAACGACCTCATTCAGTGTCTATTTTTCCTTGTTTATTGGGTGGGAAGGCAAGTAAGTCTCTCATATCAGAACCTTTGTGGCAACTAGAAAGTAAGTTTCATTAGGACTCATTATAACTAGGTGTTACATGTAGGATCCACAGCGGGGTTCGATGTTTATGGGCCATCTAGGCTTTTTCTTTCATGCTGGACTTTCTCAATGCAAAACTATGAAAGCAAGAAGAACTTGGACGAAAGCATTCCCAGTGCCAAATGACATTAGATGCCTGTTATTATACCCGGCAAAAATGTCGATTCTAGTTTAAGGAAAGAAAAAAATCTTCCATGAACATATAAACAAGATGAAAGAATACATGTCCACATGTCCGGAAAACCAACCCTTCAGAGAATACTTGAAGCAATTCAAAGGACAGAGGAGAAGAGCATCTACCCCCAGGCACCTTGAAAGAGAAATTAATAAAACCAGAAATGCAGAATTAGAAACACAGATGAAAAATGCAAATGGATAATACAGTGAAAGGAAGCAACACACACATCTCAATTATAACCTTAAATATTAATGGACTACACTTCCCAATCAAAAGGCATAGACTGGGAGAACGGATTAGGAAACAGAATCCATCGAAATGCTGTCTACAAGAAACCCATCTCATCCTCAAGGATAGGCACCAACTTAAAGTGAAAGGATGGAAAAAATATTTCAAGTAAATGGTACCAAAAAGAAAGCAGGAGTTGCTATTTTAATATTAGACAAAATGACTTCAAAGTAGAAGCAATTAGAAGAGACAAAGAGGGTCATTACATCCTTATCAAAGGGAAAATTAACCTGAAAACCTCATAATCATGTATAAATATGCACCAAACTCCAGTGCACAGACCTTTATAAATACAACTCTACGGGACATCAAGGTACAGATTAACCCCAGCACACTCATAGTAGAGGACTTCAATACCCCACTGAGTCCTTTGGACAGATCAACCAGACAAAGAATAAACAGAGAGACATCTGAACTGAACAATACAATACAGGAAATGGACCACACAGTCATCTTCCAAATATTCCACCCAAGCACTAGAGAATATACTTTCTACTCAGCACACCCCATGGAACATTCTTCAAAATCGACCACATACTTGGACACAGAAAAAACCTCAACAAATACAAAAAAATTGAAATAATTTCATGCATTCTATCAGACCATAGTGCACTAAAACTCAATATCAACACCTGGATAAGCCCTGCTACCTACACAAACACATGGAGACTAAACACACTCCTGAATAATGAATGGTTCAAGGAGGAAATAAAGAAAGAAATAAAAGCATTCCTGGAACTAAACGGCAATGACAGTACAATACAACAAAACCTATGGTACATTTTAAAAAGCAGTACTAAGAGGGAAATTTATAGCCCTGGGTGCTTACATTAAAAAACAAAACAAAACAGAAAGAGTACAGATAAATGAGCTATCACTACAGCTAAAAACACTTAAAAGACAACAACAAATAAATCCTAAACACAACAGACAGGATGAAATAACAAAAATCAGAGCAGAAATCAATGAAATAGAAATGAAAAAATAAAAAAAAATCAATGAATCCAAAAGTTGCTTCTTTGAGAGAATAAACAAGATAGACAGACCCCTAGCCCAGTTAACCAAAAGAAAGAAAGAGTAACTCCAATAGAATTCATGATGAAAGGGGAAATATCACAACAGGCAATGAAAAGATCCAGACAATCATATGGGAATACTTGAAAAAATTATACTCTACTAAATTTGAAAACCTAAGAGAAATGGATGAATATCTGAAATCTGGGGAATCGCCAAAGCTAAACCAAGAGATTGACAGCTTAAACAGACCTATAATATATGAAGAAATTGAAAATGTAATAAGAGACCTCCCAACTAAAAAAAAAAGCCCAGGTCCAGTTGGTTTCACAGCAGAATTCTATAAAACATTTAAAGAGGACTAACAACCATTATTACACAAACTGTTCAAAAGGACACAAGCAGAGGGAAATCTCCCAAATTCCTTCTATGAAGCCAGCATCACTCTAATACCAAAATCAGGAAAGGATGCAACCAAACAAGAGAACTACAGACCCATCTCATTAATGAACTCAGATGCTAAAATTGTCAATAAAATACTTGTAAACCATATATAGACTCACATCAAAAAGATCATTCACCATGATCAAGTTGGATTCATACCAGAGATGGTTCAACATATGAAAATCAGTAACTATCATAAAACATATAAATAGAATGAAAGACAAAAACCACAGGATCATCTCAATAGATGCAGAACAAGCCTTTGACAAAATTCAGCATCACTTCATGATTAAAGTACTAGAGGGAATTGGACTGGAAGGATCATTCCTCAACATAATCAAAGCCATATACAACAAACTCACAGCCAGCATCATCCTAAATGGAGAAAAGTTAGAAGGATTCCCCATAAAGGTAGGAACCCGACAAGGCTGCTCCTTGTCACCACTCCTCTTCAATATAGTGCTTGAAACACTGGCTAGGGCAATAAGGCAAGAAAAGGAAATTAAAGGAATACTAATTGGAAAAGAGGAAGTAAACTATCCCTTTTTGCAGATGATATGATAATTTACCTAAAGAATGCTAAAAACTCCACCAGAAAACTCCTTGAAAGAATTGGAGTTTCAGTAAAGTGGCAGGATACAAAATTAACCTAGAAAAATCAGTAGCCTTTCTTTACACCAACAACAAGCAACTGAAGAAGGAATACAATACAAGGAGACCTTCCCAATCACAATAGCCTCAAAAACAATAAAATACCTAGGAACACATCAAACCAAAAACCCCAAAGATCTATACAACAAAAATTATAAACTTCTAAAGAAGGAGATTAAAGAAGACATTAAAAGATGGAAAGACCTCCCATGCTCATGGATTGGAAAAATTAATATAGTAAAAATGTCCATTCTGCCCAAACCAATTCAACACAATTCCAATTAAAATCCCATGGACATTCTTCACAGACTTGGAAAAAAAATTCTTAAATTCAGATGGAACAACAAAAGACCCTGAATAGGCAAAGCAACCCTGAGTGAAAAGAATAATACAGTGAGGATTTCTATACCAGACATCAAACTATAATACAGGGCTATAGTCATAAAAACAGCCTGGTACTGGCACAAAAACAGACCTGTAGACCAATGGAACAAAACTGAAGATCCAAACTTGAGCTCATACAATTTCAGCCACCTCATATTTGACAAGGGGGCCAAAAAGACTCAATAGAGGAAAAACAGCATCTTCAGCAAGTGGTGTTGGCAATACTGGATCACCGCTTGTAGAAGAATAAAATTAAACCCCTACCTCTCATCCTTTACAAAAATCAACTCCAAATGGATCAAAGACCTCAATGTGACACCCAAGACTCTGAAGGTGATAAAAGAAAAAGTTGTCAGCAACTTATAAGACATAGGCATAGGAAAAGACTTTCTAAATCAGACAGAAGCTGTACAGAAAATAAGGTAAAAAATTGACAAGTGGGACCTCTTTAAACTCAAAAGCTTCTCTATAGTGAAAGAAACAATCTGGGAAGTGAAAAGAAAACCCACAGATTGGAAGGAAGCCTTCACAGCTGATATATCTGACAGAGCATTAACTTCTAGAACATATAAACTACTCAAAAAACAAAGAAGTAAGAAAACAAATGACTCACTCAAAAAATGGAGTAAAGAGCTGAACAGCGACTTCACAAGGGAGGAAATAGAGATGGCTGAGAAACATCTTAAAAAGTGTTCAACATCATTAGTAATTAAGGAAATGTAAATTAAAACCACTTTAAGATATCATCTCACCCTGATAAGGCTAGCAAGTATCAATAAAACAAATGATACTAAATGCTGGAGAGGGTGTGGGAAAAGGGGAACACTCATCCACTGCTTGTGGGAATGCAAACTTGTACAACCACTATGGAAAACAGTATGGAGAACCTTAAAAGACTCAAAATGAGCCTACCACTTGACCCAGCCATACCACTTCTGGGAATATATGCATCAGACTCTTCCTACCGCAGAGATACATGTACGGCCATGTTTATTGCAGCTCTCCTCACAATAGTGAAGAGATGAAACCAACCCAAGTGCCCCTCAACGGATGAGTGGGTAGAGAAATGTGGTATATCTACAAAGTGGAGTATTATGCAGTGGTAAAGAAAGATGACATCATGAAATTTGCAGGTAAATGGATGGACTAGAAGATTTTATGCTAAGTGAAGTAGCACAATCCCAGAAAAACAAAAGACGAATGGTATCCCTCATCTGTGGATGCTAGTACCAAATACCTAGTTGTAAGACAAACTGAACAATGTTAATGTTATATTCCTCATGATCTAAAGACAACTATGCCCTTGCAATTTGAATTCCTAAACAGGTTCTAGAGCTGACCTAACATTGACTTTCAGACCTTGGGTTTTTGGTACATGATGGAGGGCATGTGTGCATCTTTTAGAGTATTATGGGATTGAAATGGAAAGATGTGAATCAAGAAATATGCTATGGAAATAACATACAGTTTGTTTCCAAAGGATACAATTTTAATATAGATGCAATGTAATAGGCTGGTGCAACTTAGCCTTTCTGGGTGCTTAATGACCATACTTAACACCCATACCAATTTGGCTGAGGGGACATAAGGGTAACTTTGTTCCTTGCCCTCAGAGGTCAACCAAGTCTTAGGGGATTATGCATGGAGGCATCTTTTGAAACGTTCTTCAAATGTGCACCACCAGTCTTCATGTTCAGGGAGGTATTGGAGAGCCACTAATGGGACTTTAGCCAGTGTCCAATCTATAAAGAGGAAAGTCTGCTCATGTTCAGAAAAGGAAGCCTGGTCTAGGAGGACCTTATTTTGTCCTTGAGTGGATGGAACTGGTAAATGAAAAGCTGAAAAGAGCAAGGCACCCCCCCC
>VZQC01001780.1:308152-365938 GCA_009823505.1 Rhizomys pruinosus | reverse complement strand
CTAAGGTCTCTATAATTTTTTCTATATGTCAAGTATCACCTTGTAGCCATTCTCTTTACCCCTTAAGATGATTTACGTACATATTAAGTTTGCTTCCAAGTTAAGTCACATGTGCAGTCACCAAACAGCAGGGTGAATCTTGATGAAATGTTAGCCTTGATTCCACCCTATAGGTGATGCATAATACACACTGCCTTCTGGAGACTCATGGTCAAAAAACAAAACTAAAAAAAGGGTGGGGATTACAGGACCGATATGAACACTTGTCATCAAAAATCCTGCAATTCACAATCGTAAGCTACTACGGGCAAGATTTGTATGTGACTCCAACCAGGCCAGAAATGTCTTACAGACGGTCTCCCAGGTCTCGATCCCCAGCACCCACATGGCGGCCGAGAACATCTGAAACTCCCAATTCCAGGATAACTCCAGTTCCAGGGGAATCCGAGACCCTCTTCTGACCTCCGGGCCTTGCACGACCCGGGTGCACAAAACTGCCAGCAGACCGTACATTCATACACATACAGAATAAAAAATAAATTAATAAATAAAAAATGTCACCAATTAAGGCGAAAAAAAAAGAACAGCTTTGGCATGAGAAGGATGTACCAGAAAGTGCCAAATCGAAAGGTTGTGCCCTTCTGAACACTGAAGGAAAGAAAAGCCTCATAGCTACAACATCAAACCCCTCTGTGGATCTTACTTGTAAACAAACTATTTATAAGAGTCCTACGAAAAAACTTACCTTCTACGGTACCGCAAGGTTTAATACGAGATACTTTCTTAATCCCCCCCATAGAACAAGAGAACATTATGCGTGATGTGAGTGTCGTTCTCCAACATGTAAATTGCGGGACAACTATATAGAGGTAATTTCTTATAAAACTCGGTAAAACTGCCTTCTTTAATTTGAACTAGACATGGAATGTGAAAAGGATTATTCTCTTTTTTTAATTTAATTTTATTTGATGGGGGGAAGGGAAAGGGAAATATGCCTGAACTGAATTGGAAAATGATGTATGAAATACACAAAGCATCAATAAAAAAAATGAAAAAATAAAGTTGAATTGAAAGAAAAAAGAAAAGCATGTTTGGCAGAATGCATGAGCTCTGGTGGGGTGCGGGCATAGGGTGGGGAACACGAGTTTAGATTTGATAATCTTGTACAAAATATATATTAAAAAATATTAATATTAAAAAAAGGGAGAAGTGCCAGGTGGAGGGCTACCAGAAGTGGGACCATGGCCTTCTGCACTCTAAGTCTCCTTTGTAAACCCAGCCCCCATGACACTGTCATCCTCTGTCTGTTACCCAATATTAAGATATTAACTGCAAATCCTCAGAGATGGATCTAGGGAGAACTATCACTCTTCTAGACATTTCTACACCAGCCTCCTCCATGACTCCAATTCAACATCTGGGTGTGCTTTTTCTGCGACTTCCTTGCAAGCTCTGATTTTAACTGTCCTAAGTCTGGCTGGAGAAAACTAGATTTGTGAGGTCTATAGACACTGATAATCCTAATTGCATAATGGTCACCAACCTTCTGTTTACCTGACTGAGCCTGACAGATATGTACATGTACCATATATTATTTATGATACAGCTTATATGTTTATGTGATCTTTTGTATGTCTTCAGAAGTGTAGGAGGCACGCTGGAGGAGTGAACTGTGCCATGCTATGCATTCAGAGTCCCACAACTCCTGCTTAGTTTCACTAGGCTCCTCCTGCTCTTAAAAGCACTAGTTTCTGCTGAGGTCTTTAAAAGATGAGCCTTCCATGATGATCTGGAAACCACACTTTGGTGCTGCTTGTAAGTCCCAGGGTATGTGTTCTTGTGGTCAACCACAGCTACCGTGTTTTCAAAGCTTTGTTCGCAGAGGGATGGCCATGGGTAGGGGATTTGTCAAATGTTGAAGAATTTGTGTTTCCGTCAGAATTAAGCTATGGGAGCATACACACATATATATGCATGTGCACAGTACATTTGTGTGCTCGAGTATGGAGTGTGTACACATGCACACACAGACACACAAGCCCATACCTCCCCATACATCCCTACATACTAGGGTTCAATCACGGAAATCATGGAAGGAGAATCAATGTGAATATCATGCACATAGAGCCTTATAGACAGAGTTTAGGCAATTGGTATGTACTAGCTTTCCTAGCATGGGTAGACAAGTCAGAGGAGGGCAAGGAAGTGTAGATGCCCAGTAGAGTTGGTCACTGTGCCATCTGTAGAGGAGGCTAATAGAGAATAGTCTGTGAATTGCTCTTTGGCATATCAATTTCTTTCCTTTGGTATATACTCACAAGTAAGATCATTGAACCAAGTGGTAATTCTATGTCTAATACTTTTATGTCCCCGTTGATGTGCAAGGGATTTGGTTTTGCCCATATTCTCTCCAGCACTTCTTCCTTGTCACCTTTTGATGATAGCTATGCACACACTTGCAGGGTGCTGTGCCATTGTGGTTCATTTGGGAGTCTCTCATGTATTAGTAACTTTTGTGTTACTGTGACAAAATACCTGACAGATAACTTAAGGATTTATTCTAGTTCATGATCTCAGAGGGCTCATGGTGGGAAAGGCATGGTAGTGTTTGCAGCAGTGACAACATGTGGTAGAGACTCTTCATTCATAGCAGAGCAGGAAGCATGAAATGCAAGGCAGAGACAGGGCCAGAGCTGTAATGCCTCTGTCAGCCTCTCACAAAAGTCCACCAGCAGGGAGCAAGTGTGTAAACCTTATAGAGAACATTCTGTATTTAAAGCATGACATTCTGCACCCAGCTCCCAAAGATTTATGGCTATTTGATAATGTATTTAGTATAATTTCAAGATTCTCCCTAGTGTGAACAGTCCCCAAATAGTTCAAAGATCTAAGCCCAAAATATCTACTGAGTCTTAAAGGAATCTTTTATCTTAAAGTCCTTGTAAAATCAATAGGAAAATTATAAACTTCCAACATGCGAGGGGACTGAGAAACAATTCCCATCCCAGAAAGGAGAAATAGAGGCTTTGCCAAAAGAAAAATGCCAGCCATGGCATCATCTGAGCTCCAGCAGACTCGGAAGCCATGCCCTTGTTGGTGGTCACTGGTGGCATGTGTGACATCTTGATGGAGTGACATGACTTAGCACCTGCAGCATTCTTTGGCATGTGTCCCGGGTCCCAGCATCCCCACCATTCTCAGTTCCTGGTTGCAACCTAGGCTTTACCTTCACATCTTCATGCATATCCTGCTCAGGGCCTCCCAGAAAGGACCCTGAGCCTGCTGTAGATGGAACGGCCTCCTTGGCTTGTCTCTGGAAACTTGGTATATGCCTTCATGGCTACAAAACTTAAAGATCCACTGGCTTCCAAAGAGCCTCACCATCCAGGGAAGAATTTGCAAATCAAGAAACTTTGGAGGAACCTCCAGATTCAATCTTAGCTCCATCTGTGATTTAAAGGAGTAACACACACACACGGAGGTGCATGTGCACACACATGAACATACATATACACAGGGACACATTCATACACACACAAAAACCTCTCTCACTAGCCATCAGGGGCTATGTCTCCCAAATGTGTCTGCCGTCTCCCCTTCTAGAATGATGTCCATAAACGGAGCAATCAGGAATGAGCTCCTGGATGAACCTACCCAAGAGTGTGCTTGTTCTTAAAATGCCTCCCTGTATGACCATATAGCCCCCCCGCCACCTCCTCAGCTGCAGAAGGCCATTGTTTCAGATATCAGGCCCCAGAGGCCACTGGCAGATAATGAGTCCTTCCTACTATTTCATTGGCTGCCCAGAATTCTGTTTCTTAATTTTGTACTAACCAAGGTATGAACCAACTAAACTTAGTTATGGAATGTGTGATTATTTCTTGGATTTAACCCTTAAGACACAGATGTCAAAATGCAAACAGACAAACGACATTATATCAAGCATCAAAATTTCTTCACAACAATGAAAGTAGTCAGTACAATGAAGAGGCACCCTAAGAAATTGGTGAAAATGCACACAAACCATCCATCTGAGGAAGGGTTAACATCCAAGATACATTAGGAGCTCAAACAGTTCAAGAGTCATAAAATAAATGATAACATATCTAACAGTAGGCAAATGACCTACATAGACCATTCTCACAAATGCCCAAAACACACTTGAAGTTACTGTGAAAAGCTGTTTTTATCATTGGATCATCTTTTGCTTTGAGAATTTGACACTTGATTTTCTGGTCTAAAAGCTATTTTTCCAGCGAGCAAAAGTAATACAATTACACACATATATCTATATATATATTATACATATATATATGTATATATATATATATACATATATATATACATATATATATATATATGTATATATATATATATATGTAAATATATATATTTACATTTTAATGGTATGCTAATCTCTCTAAGCACTTTTACATTTTGTCCTAACCACAATGAGTAGAAATTTCCAGTGCTGGCCTGTATGTCTCTCCTCTTTCTCAGAATGTGAAGGCTGCACTGATGTCAAAGTGATAGAGCAGAATCTGGACTTGAAGTCAGATTCTGCTCAAGATCTGTAGGAGGAGCTCTCTCCTTGTCAGGCCCCTTACCTCAGCACAAAGCAGAACTGAGAGATTAATATATGTACATAGAAATGAGTACATAACAGACACCGGATTTGACTTCTCAATAAAAATAACTGGTACTTACTTATAGTGGAGAATGTTCAGTTTGGAAAATGATTTTAAAAAATTGGCCATATGATCTTGAATAATGCTTGCTGTTATTTTTCTGTTTGCTTCTGCAGTGTCATCATCAAACCCAGGGCCTTCTGGATTCTAACCAAGTGCTCAACCTCTGGGCTGGTATTTTGAGATCAAGGACTTTTTGGAAGTCATTACCGTCCTGCTTCAACCTTCCAAGAGCTAAAGCTATAGGCACAAACCGTCATACATGACTATAATATACTTTTTTTTTGTCTTTTCTAGACAGGGTCTCCCTGTAGCTCCAGCTGACCTGGAACTCACTCTGTAGACCAGGCTGGCTTTGAACTCACAAAGATCCGCCTGCTTCTGCCTCCCCAGTGCTAGGATTAAAGGTGTGTGCAACCACGCCCGGCTTATAATATACTTTTTAATGTGGTATCTATCCATGCACTGGCTTCTCGAGTTACTCTAATCTTTTAAATTATGAGCATCTGGATAGGACCATGCCTGATAGGTGGATTCTTTTGAGGTGCTGGCCACTGACCCCCAACTGTACCCCTCCGAAGTTGTGAGGCATCTCTTGCCTGTACTCAAGGTTGGAAAACTGATCAGGCATACCCATTAGGCCCCAGGTTGGGATCACTCCAGTGGGCTCATGTAAGCTCTTCCTCTTAGATGAGAAGTGTGACAACACCTCCCACCACAACACTAGCACTGGAAAGTTAAAAAAAAACCTTATTTTTATTATTTTTCTGTGTATGAGTATATTGCCTACCAGCATGGAAGGACACCCAGGTCTTGCAATGCCTGTGGAGGTCAGAATTTATTCCCATGGAACTGGAGTTACTGACAGTTGTTAGGTGCCATTTGCATTTGGGGAACTAAACTGGATCCTCTGCAGGAGCAGCCTGTGCTCTTAACCACTGTCCCTCTTCAGCCCACCTTCCTGCTGCCCCTTCCAGCCTCTATTTCCTCTTGATTTTCCTTGAGGCCATAACCCTGTGGGAGTACTCTGAGGCCACACCATCACCAGACAATCTTTCTTGTCAACCAATAAAGAGCCTCCTGTGCTGGGTACAGGTGAGTTTATGAAAAGAAGCTGTCAACAGTTTGTGGAACATTGTGCTTTTGAAGTGCTCTCCTCTCTGGACAGGTACATAGACAAATGTACTAGCCTCCAAAAAAGCTTAAAAAGAAGGTGAAAAAAAGCAGGCCCAAGTGAAGTATGGGAAATTTGGGGACCATGGGCTATCAGAGTAGGGACTGAAGTCAGAGGAAAATCTAGTGTTAGGGTAAAGTCATTACATCAGAAGTGCAAACTGCACTTCAGGATGGCTGAGGGCAGCTCAAGTTCATGATCATGAGCCTCTGGAGTGCATGGCTGAGTCAGTGGTTCTCCACCATGGCTGCACACTAGGAATCTTAAAATCCTGATGGTTATCAAGGAAGGAGAATGGTAGAGAAAGGTGCCACATGTTGGTCACCGTGAGCAAGGGCTCAGGCAGGAATTCCTGAGGGAGGAAGATCTTCACAGAAGAGAATCATTATAGACAGAGGAGAAGTTGAGGCTGGTGAGACCTAGGGTTTTATCCAGCCCTTATGGCAGACAACTGTGCTTCCCTGGCCATGTGTCAGAGAGGCCCAAAGTATCCTACGGTGTCAGCTAGGACCCACACACAGATGTCCTCATCTTAGTCCTCAACAAGTATTCTTCTGCACTGGCAATAAGTATTTAATGTTTGAAACACTTCTGTGAAAGCCACCCAGATATCATCACTCCTTCATTGTAGTAGAGGAATTAAACTGAAATGAAGTAAGCAAACATATAATAGGAAATTAATTGAAACATTCCAAAAATCAAATGAGCAATAAATATTTTTTGACCAATAACAGATACCATGAAAAAGTATTGCAATGACAGAGAGTGTTCACTATTTTTATCATTTTTCTCTTAAAGTGAGTCCTTTGTTAAACTCCAGAAGTTCCAATAATGTGATGAGATGGAGGGAGTGCTCAGGACTGTGATGAGATAGAGGGAGTGCTCAGGACTGTGAGGAGATAGAGGGAGTGTTCAGGACTGTGAGGAGAAGGAGGGAGTGCTCAGGACTGTGAGGAGAAGGAGGGAGTGCTCAGGACTGTGAGGAGATGGAGGGAGTGCTCAGCACTGTGAGGAGATGGAGGGAGTGCTCAGGACTGTGATGAGATACAGGGAGTGTTCAGGACTGTGAGGAGAAGGAGGGAGTGTTCAGGACTGTGAGGAGAAGGAGGGAGTGTTCAGGATTGTGAGGAGAGGAGGGAGTGTTCAGGACTGTGAGGAGATGGAGGGAGTGTTCAGGACTGTGAGGAGAAGGAGGGAGTGCTCAGCACTGTGAGGAGATGGAGGGAGTGCTCAGGACTGTGAGGAGATGGAGGGAGTGCTCAGGACTGTGATGAGATAGAGGGAGTGCTCAGAACTGTGATGACATAGAGGGAGTGTTCAGGACTGTGAGGAGAAGGAGGGAGTGTTCAGGACTGTGAGGAGATAGAGGTAGTGTTCAGGACTGTGAGGAGAAGGAGGGAATGCTCAGCACTGTGAGGAGAAGGAGGGAGCCTTTTGGGGTTTGAAGAGATGATTGGAATCATCAATGGTGTGACAAGCAAGGCCAGTGATGAACAAGTTTGGTGATCATTCATTTATCCTGGGGAGTAGCATTGTCCTCCAATGTTTCACAGAGAGCTAGACTCCATTGTTTTTTATGATGATTCCACATTAGCTCAGGAACAGTAGGGAGATTATTCCACAGTAAGGAGCCAGGAAACCCATCCCCAATTTGGCCAGCGTGTTCCTCAGATATGAAGTCCAACATCTGTGACAAATTGGCAACAAAGTGCAGGATGGAGTCTGACTTCTTTCTCCCTGTCAGGCTTGAAACCATTCTTTCTTTGGTTTACAAGGAAGTATTTCTCTGTTTATATCACTTTGAAAAATTTGACACACTGGAAATTTCAAAGGCCAGGTCAGAAAAGGCCTTATCAATACCCTGATGGAAAATTAAACTGTAGTTTTACCAGAAGTTTCCAAGGTGTGCAGGAACTCTGTGACAGTCTCTCAACTGCCCCGGAGTCCACAATGATCTAGACATAGGAAGCATGTTCAGTAACTGGGCCTGAGGATGTCCACCAAGCAGAGGCCCTCTCATATCTTGATTGGGTCTGTATAGCAGCAGATAACCATAGACAGCACTGTAAGTCAATCAGAAGAATATGCAATGTTAAGGCAGTGCTGCTAACGTTTAAGTAACATTTTTATTTCCTGAGAACTTCATACATCTGTACTATATATTGTGATCGTAACCACCTGTTATTACCTCTTCCCAGTCTAGACAGCTACCCAACCCCGTCACTCTCCCAACTTCATGTCCCCTTTCTTTGTTGTTATTTTTTTTAGAACTCTGGCGTCCAATTAGTTCTGGCCATTAAAGCAAGGGTGTGGATCCATGCACTGGGCATGAGTAACCTCGCAGTGGCCACTGCCTGGAGGACAGTGACTCTCTTTCCCTCAGCAGGAATCAGTTGCTAATAGCTCCACCCCAAGGTGGGGCCTTGGTGGCCCCTCCTCATTTATGCTGGAATTTCTACTGGCTTGATCTTGTGCAAGTCTTTTGCAGGTAACCACAGGTGCTGTGAGTTATGCTACAAAGCTACAGCAATGAGAACCGCATGGGACTTGCACAAAAACAGACACAAGAGTAGAGTACAGGGTGCAGATGTAAATCCACCCAGCTACACTGGACATATCCACTGGAGCCTTTTTACCCACAATGCTGGGAACCCAGGATCTAGACATGTAGATAGATGACCCTGGATCTGCATCTCTCACTGTCATAGTTACTTTTCTGTTGCTGTGAGAAAACACTGTGATCAAGGGAACTTAGAGAAAGAAGAGTTCATTTTACATTTGGTACCAGGTTCCAGAGGGATTAGAGTTGGGGGGGGGGGGGGGGAGGCATGACATCATGGAGTGGCAGGAAGAGAAAGGAAAGGTGCATCTTCAAGCAGGCACAGGAAGCAGAGAGCTCCTGAAATCCAGAAGGGTTACGTCCACCCCATGTCCTGCTTTTTCCAGCAAGGCTGTATCACCTAAAACTCAAAACAGCACTACGTAAAAACTTGGAGCCTATTTTATTTTTTTATTTTTTATTTTTTATTTATTTATTTATTTATTTATTTATTTACTTTTTATTGATGCTTTGTGTATTTCATACATCATTTTCCAATTCAGTTCAGGCATATATCCCCTTCCCTTCCCCCCACCCCACCCCTACCCATCCCAGATCATGCATTGGAGCCTATTTTCATTCAACCACCACATTCTACTCCCTGGCCCCCATAGGCTCAGACTGTATAAAATGCAAAATGCATTTAGTCCAACTAAAACTCCCCATAGTTTTTATCAGTCTCAACACTATTCAAAAGTCCAGAGTCAGAGTCTAAAATCTCTTTTGAGACTCAAGTTAATCTCATAATTGTAAGCCCCTGTAAAATCAAAAGACAAATTACATACTTCCAACACACAATGGAACCAAATACACATTCTCATTCCAAATGGGAGGATGGGCCATAGTGCAGAAATGTGCCAAAACAAGACTGGAGACCAGCAGGGTAAACACCAAATCCAGTAGCTCCATGTCTGACTTCTGGGACTTTACTTCCAAAGCTTCCAAAGGGCTTGAATGGTTCATCCCCTCCAGCTTTGCTGTGTTCAACGTACGTCTATCTTTCTCTTGGGCTGGTTCCACTCCCTGTGCGCAGTTCTCATATACTTGGGAGATGTCTCACAGTTCTGGTACATCAAACATCTTCTTGGGGTCTCGACTGCCAACCAGACTTTACCGTCGCAGCTTCCTGTGATGGCCTGTAAGGGACTTCTTTATGCAGGGACCCCTGCCGCACCCTGCCTGGCCTTGGCAGTGGCTCTCTGAAACCATGAAGAAAGAAACTGTGACCACTTTATTCTTGCATCTTTCATGTTGCTAAAGCCAGCACTATCACATGAATGACACTGCCAAATTTGGCTGCCAACAACTTTCCGGAGTTGTAAAGGAGTTGGAATTTTTTCAGGAGAAACTGCTTTAGGCTTTTTCCATTTACAAGTTGGAGGCTTATCTGGGAGTGGTCTTGTCCTGAAGAGACTCTTTCCATTGTCTAAATTTAAAACTCGAGGTCTCTCCTTAAAACTTTAATCTCCTTATCAAAAGGAGCACATGCCTTGGCTATAGCCTTAATCTTCCTTGTGCTCTTTTTCAATCAGAACTGTATATTCTGTATTTGTTTCTGCTCCATTTGCTCTTTTCACCATAAAGCCATATAATATTACCATCAATAGCCACACCAATTAGGCTGCCTTGAAATTTCTTCCATCAAAGAGATTGAACCATTACTTTTCAACATAGCCTCAGGCAAAGTCTTAGGAGGTTGGCGGACTCCAGCCAGCCTGCTGCCAGAATATCTCAATTGCTGCTTAAGTCCTTATTTTCCTCTGGAGCTACACTGCTCTCAGCACTACTTTATTCCAGGCTCCTCCCACAATGGCCCATTAAGCTCTGTTTACAGCAGTCAATTACTTTTCTAGTCCAAACTTCCCAAGTCTTCCAGATTCCTCCAAAACCCACGTGGTCAGGTTCCTCACAGCCAACACCCCACTCCTGATACCAACTTCTGTATTAGTTGCTTTTCTGTTGCTGTGATGAGGCACCATGACAAGGGAACTTATGAAAGGAGAGTTTATTATCTTATGGTTACAAGTTTTAGAGGGATTAGAGTCCATCTATCACGGCAGGGAGGCTGGGGCAGGAACAGAAAGGTAAACACTCTTTTAGTTTGCTTCTCCATTGCTGTGACAAAACACTCTGATGAAAACCAGACTGGGGAAGTAAGGGCTTATTTGTCTTATATCTCCTGGGTCACAATTCATCACTGAGGGAGCCCAAGATAGGAACTCAGGGTAGGAACCTGGAGGCAGGAGCTGAAGCACACAGGTCATGGGGGAGTGTTGCTTACTGGCTTGCTTCCCTGGCCCATGTTCTTTCTTCTATAATACAGAACACCTGCCCAGGAGTGGCACCACTCACAGTGGGCTGGGCCCTCCTATATCACTCAACAATCAGGAAAATACCCCACAGACATGGGCACAGGTCAGTTCAGTGGAGGCAATTCCCTAACTGAAGCTCCCTCAGCCCAAGTGTGTCAGGTTGACACTAAGTGTATCAACCACAGGCAGGCACTTATATCTTCAAGCAGAAACAGGAAGCAGAGAGCAACTGGAGATCCAGCAAGGCTTAAGAACCCTCTAAGCCCACCGCAGTGTCATGCTTTCTCCAGCAAGGCCACACCTCCTAAAACTTCCCCAAACACCTTCACCAACTGAAGACCAAATGTCCAAATATTTGGATCCTATGGGGGACATCACTATACCCACCCTGCCCAGAACTCAACTCCAAATGAATCAAGAACCCTGTACTGTGAAATTGCTAGGAAAGAAAGCTTCAACTTTTAGAGACAAAAGTAAACACTTGCTGCATAGGACTGTGTAGCCCAGGAAGTAAGACCAATAATTGACAAACAAAAATCTCATGAAATTACAAAGCTTCTTTAGAGCCCAGGAAACTCAAAGGAGTGAAGTGGAGGCAGCTCACAGGATGGGAGAAAAACATTTCCAGCTAAACATCTGATAGAGTATTAGTAGCTGGAATACTGTTAAATTTTGTTAGTGACAAGAGAGTAATACTTCTTAAAAATGTTGCTATCTGTTAACTCTGGGAGCTGAATTATTTATAGGCAAGAAGGCATCAATTGGTAGGAGCTGAGTGAAAGTTGACTTTACTGTGGTTCATTATCTTATTATTTAGCCCTTTATATATTTTTATTCAAATTCTGATTTGTGATATTGTTCAAAGTTTAAGGTCACACATAGTTGGTTCCATTCAGAACAAGGCCAGGTCTAGTTGGATGGCAGCTGACTAACCACAGCTGGCACAGAAGGGACTGTTTCCCAGCCTAGGTATAAAGGAGGCTCCAAAATGAGCAAGGCTGACTTCTGCTCTGGACACAACAGCATGCCCGGCCCAAAGCTAGTTTTAGAAAGTCATGGATTTGGTGAATGATGGAAAACTGCCGTATTTCTATGTGCATAGGGGAAGTAACCTGGAAAAAGAAAGCTGTGAGTAAATTCAGGATGGAGTCATTCGCAGTCATGGCCTGGGAGCAGGAGGCAAGCCTTTACCAGAAGAGAAAGGCTGAGCTTCACCTAGTTGGTGCAGGCATGAAGGACACTCCTTCACACTCCTCCCGCGTCTGCTCCTCAGAGCGGCTCCCTTGACCCAGTAATGAGAAGGACAGCACTGCCCCTGCTTCCCTGTGACCATTAAACAGAAAATGCTTTCTCTAGGAGCACATAGGCATTAGTCCTTTCCTCTGTTATTTTTGACCCCTGACAAGTTCCTTAACCTCTCTAGCCTCCAATCTCCTCATTTGCAAACTAGCTTACAAGAACACCTGCCCCAGAGGGTTGCTGCCTGGTGGACAGTCACAAAAGGAGTGACTGTCACTGTGCTTGAAGCTAGGTAAGTGCTCCCCAGGTAAGTTGCTATTATGTTGTTACCATCATCATTAGCAAGCCTCTCAAAAGCTGCTCAAGCTGGAGGAGTCTTCCAAGGGCCAACTCTCTTTCCTGCATATTTTTTTTCCTAGGGACAATGAGATGACATTTCCATTTTACAGAATGAGAGATGAGCTTCAGAACATTCGAGGGACATCACACAACATGCTCAATTCTTAAGCTGGAGCACAAGAGGAAACATGAATTAGAACAACACAACTTTCAGCTTCATTTTCCATGGCTCTTACTGCTTCTGTTCCTGGAGCTATGCTCATGGCTTCAGAACACGCTCTGGACTTTCAGAAGTGATTTCATTTTGAAATATGTCATGGCACAGTGAAAATATCTGTCAGAGGTATTCATGTTTTCCTTTCTAAATATGGCTACAGTATCCAGATTTCCGGTATCCAACTAGACCAAACTACTTCAGCATTGATCTCCAGTGCTTCTCAGGGGATCAGAAAGAAATGAATTCATTTTCATTTGAAAGGAATTTTGTTCCTGTCTGACTTACACATATATAGGTATAGCACACACACACACACACACACACACACACACACATCTGCATGCAGATACATAAGCATACACATGAACACACAAACATACATACAGGCACACACATAATAGAAAACAACATTGGAAAGACTGGCTGGTTTTTCATCTGGAAAACATTCAGAAAAGAAGAAGGGAAAGGAAGGAGATTGGAGAGTTGAAGAGCACACAAGCTTGCCAGCTCTCTCTACTGAGCCATTTCCTTCTTCTTTAATCCTAACAGTGCTGACTTAGAGGCAGTTTTGTCCCACGGGATGGCAGAGACTCGTTTCTGTGGTTATTCTATAAGATTGTGGTCATATTGGCTGTGGGAGGCTTGCTACTCTAAAAACACAGAGGTAAATGCCTGGAAACTCAGTCCTGCTGACACCTGGAAGGTCATGGTCAGACTCTATATAGATCTAGCTACATGAGGATGATGCTTATGGGGATGGCAGAGGACAGTAGGTTTGGTGTCAAGAGACTCAGGGTTGGCATGTAACTAGTTGGGTAGTTTGAGCAAGCTGTTTTCAAATTCTACCTAGAAAGGAATTTCTGAGCACCTCTTGTGTAGTTATTTTTGATAAATGGCACTCACAACTCCTGACACATAGCAAAATTCAGTAAGCACTGTTGCTCCAGCTTGTAGATAAGGATGGAGCTGAGTCTGGAGGAAAGAACAGTATTGATGATATAAACAAGATTAGGTTCAACCATGGAGATACATATAAAACACAGAAGATGCACAAATCAAAGATTGGGTCTTTTTTGGGGGGGAAGGGAGAGAGGTGGTAAGAATTACTGCACAGAGGTGGTAATAATTAATAATTAGGTTGAATGATCCAAAGGAAAGAACAGTATTGATGATATAAACAAGATTAGGTTCAACCATGGAGATACATATAAAACACAGAAGATGCACAAATCAAAGATTGGGTCTTTTTTGGGGGGGAAGGGAGAGGGAGGTTGAATGATCCAAATCAATATGAGTTCAGAGATAGAGTTCAGGGAACTATGCAGAAGGAAGAACTCAATGAAATCCCAGAGTTTACAGTGTCCTGGTGGCTGTGGAGAGCGCCAGTGAAGCCGCAGCAAGCAGAGGAAGATGACTGGGGATAATGTTGCAGGGGCGTTCAGGGCCAAGTCAGATTCTCCAAGCCTTTTTCCATAGATAACAACACTGCTGTTTAAGTCTAACCCTATTTCTTTATCTCTGAACTAATCATTAGTGTGTCCAGCTGCTTTGTGAACTTGTATGGCAGATGCTCACGGTCTGGCCACTGGGCCTTAGCAATGTGGTCTGGAGCTGCTGCCAACTGCTCATTGTTTTTTTTAAATTTTATTTATTTCTGTATGTGTATCAATGTACTGTCTGCATGCAGGTTTGTGCACCCGTGTCGTGCAGTGCCACGGAGGTCAGAAGAGGGTCTCGGATTCCCCTGGAACTGGAGTTCTGGAATTGGAGTTTCAGACGGTTCTCGGCCGCCATGTGGGTGCTGGGGATCGAACCCGGGTCCTCTGTAAGAGCGGTCGGCGCTCTTAACCACTAGGCCACCTCTCCAGCCCTGCTCATTGTTTTTGAAATGACCATATGAATGTCTGCCCTTCTCTCAGCATGGTAGATGGGAAAAAATACAGATCACTCAGCTACCAGAAAGTCCAAAGCCTTGCCCATGGTCCACTTAAGAGGAAAGGCATGCCCCTGTCTCCTGGCGTGCTGTCATTTGGAAGGCTCCTTGGGTCCCTGTGGCTTTTTGTCTGCAGGCAATATCTTAAATAGGTCACATTTGTTTTTTTTTCCTCAATTCTTATTCTCCTTTCTCTTTTTGGACACTCCTGAATATCTCTTTCCTATCATTGGCTGGTTTACATTCATTTTTTAAAGGGTTTTGCTTAAAATTTTGGTTAGATCATCCAGAAAATTATATAACAAAGAGTCTGTGACATGGCTCTGTGGTCAAGGTGTTTGTTTTCATAAAAATATATTTTTTTGAATTTTTGTGGCTTTCATATAATATATCTTAATAATATTTAGCTCCCTCTTTTTTCTATCTGCACCCTGACCCCCGCCATAAGCCGCCCACAGGACTTCATGTATTTTGTCCTACATGTTAAGGCACATCGAGTCAAGTTTGTGTACCTGGATGTACCTCTGTATGAGATCATCCACTGAAGGCTGTTTACCCTGTCTAGCATCTATCCCTTAAAGAAGATCAACTCTCTCTCACCCAGCAGTGATCAGCTACTCAGTCCTTTGCCAAAGTTGTGGCCTTCTTCCAATTTACCCAGTTCTACACTAATTTCTGTCTGAATTTGACAAAGTAATATCTTTTAAAAATATTTATTATTTTCATTTTATGTTTATGAGTGTGTTCCCTCATGTATATTAAGTGCCCATGGTTATGCAATGCCCATGAAACTCAGAAGAGGTCTGATTTCCTTGGAACTGGGGTTATGGGGAATCAGCTGCTCTGTGGGTGCTGGGAGTCAAGCTGGATCCTCTGCAAGAGTAGCCGGTGTAAGGTGCTTGCTTTTTAAGCCAGACAACCTGAGTTCAATTCCTCGAAAGACCTTAAATTGGAAGGAGAGAACTTATTCCACAAAGTTGTCTGCTGACCTCCACACGCATGCTGGCATGGGCACCTCTACACACTTGTCCCATGTACATCTCATGCACACAATAAATAAAAATTTAAAAATAAACTTACATAGTAAGTTTGAAAATTACACAAAACAATGAAAAGAATTTCTGGATACTCATAATGCACCTTGAGATATGGAACTTCTCTGTCATGCTGAAACCATTGAACACTGAACATGAACCCAAGTGTATGATCACCAATTGCTTTTGGGCTTTGTCCCAGTGGTCATAACCAGAAAAGAAGGCAAAAAAGTAGGAGAAATCTACCAAGAAATCATTTAAGGAGCGGTCTCATAAACGTCATACAAGCCTATGATGGTGAAAGTTACAAAAAATCTTTTGAAAGGTAATAAAGGCCTCATTGACTAGATAGAGGGACACAGAGCTGCAGATATATCAAACACTCCTCAAACTGAGTCGTAGATCAAATGCATTTCCAATGGAAATGCCAGCAGAGTATTTCATAGACCCTGACAAGCTAAAAGCTGAAAACTGGAAGAGCTAAGGTCAATAATGGACAAGAAGATGAGGAGCAGCAGGCCAGGTGGCCTTGTCTTCATGTACTATGAATAATCGTCACATTAGACTCATGTGGTAACCATGCTAGCTAGGGGCAGATTGAAGCTGGTCAGACTGCAGTGCTCACAAACAACTTAGAGAATATGATTTGTGGTGAATTTGGCGTTTTAAATAAAAAAGAAATATACAGCACTAGGACCCTGGATTATCAATTGAGAGGAAAAGAACTCAAATCTGTATGTAACTCTCCCCATAAAATTCATTTCCAAGGGGATTAAAGACTGGAATATGAATGACAAACTGAAAAACTTTTAGAGGACACCATAGAAGATCTTTTACTCCTAAGATAAAGAAAGTGATCTTAAGAGGGAACCTGTGCAAACATAAAATCGAAGACATGATGACAGGCATTGAACTGTGGAGTTCAGGGCTCATCAGCAAGTCCTCTGTCACCAAGTGCTAACAGGAGACGGTTCAGGAAAATCTTTAATGCTGTGTTACAAAGTATGTTATAGTTACTTTTCCATTGATGTGATAAAACACATGACCAAAAATAACTTAAGGAAGAGCTTATTTTGGGTTATG
Organism: Rhizomys pruinosus; assembly: GCA_009823505.1. Lineage (NCBI taxonomy): Eukaryota > Metazoa > Chordata > Mammalia > Rodentia > Spalacidae > Rhizomys > Rhizomys pruinosus. The sequence continues at coordinate 349,320 of VZQC01001780.1, read as the reverse complement.
GTTCCTGAGAGATAGAATCATCATGTGTGGATGACACAGCAGCAGGAACAGGAAGTTGCCAATCACATTTTCATCCATGCACAGGAAGGGGGTGAGGCTACAAGGCCCCACTCTGCACCTCTCCTAGCCCAGCTACATGCTTCCTCCAGGAAGGTTCCACAGCCTAAAACACAGCTGCTACCGGGCCAAGTGTTCAGAACTGTGAGCCAGGGAGGACATTTCTTATTCAAATCACCACACCAAGCAATTAACTGAAACCTACAAAGCAATCAGTAAAACTCTGGGATTGCTCCAATTGTTTTTAAATGCGCTGGGTTCTAGGGATCTAATACAAGGGTGTACACATGCTGGACAGTTCCTCCTCAGTCAGCAGCACCACAAGCCTCATATCAGATTTTTTTAGTATAATTTTTTTCACAAAATTATGTTTTATTGTTATTAAACTTTTCCATAAGTCTTACATCATTTTTCAATCAAATCTAGAGTTATTTCCCTTTCCATGCCCCCTCCACCCAAGTCCCTGTACTCTGCATACATGTCCTGCATCTTTTTCTGAGTTTTTCCAAGTCTTTTGTTGTTATTGTTCTCTCCTACTTGTGTTGCTTCAGTATATATATATATATATATATATATATTTACATATATATACACATGTAAATATATAGACACATACATATACATATCACTTGAATTGGAGGACTTTTTTTTCCTAAAAGATGTCATATTTTCCAATTATTTTGTCATATTTTCCAATTCTTTTGTTGTTACTGTTCTCTCCTACTTGTGTTGCTTCAGTATATATACATATATATATACATAGTTATATACATATACACATGTAAATACATAGACACATACATATACATATCACTTGAATTGGAGGACTTTTCCTAAAAGATATCATATTTTCCTTAAGGAAGTGCTTGAAGGCTCCTCGTTGGCAAGCCCAAACAACCATCAATCCTGCACTTGTGCTCCTCTTTGGGGTCTTTCCCTTCCATAGTCCCCCAAATGAAGTCCAGTAAGCACGTGTCCTGTCTTGATCTCCCTCCGTGATACAGCCGAGGTAATCCAACAATGGCAGTCCATATTCTGACAAGGCTGAATTCCTATTAGCTGCTTAGTTCACAAGCTGGGTATCTCAGCGGTCATCAGTCCATATTAGAAGGTTAAAAAGTAAAAAAGCTGTATCTCATGTCCTTGAGTGCGAAAAGCAGTGGCATCCACAGAGCAGATGCACCTGCCTGCAAGAATTGAAGACAGACAGAACAATGGTGCTCTTTGTTTCTTTTTGTCTTTTTACTGAGATCTCAAGTTTTGTGTCTGCATTACAGTTTCTCTGGTCTTATTGTTTATTTATTTCTGGTTGTACTTTCCTTCTGGATGCTTAAGACCATGCAGATAGCCCGGATTAACCAAGGTTTGTTTTGTTGAGGTCAGTTGAGGATCTGGTTCTCAGGGGTTTCTCAGGGTTTTTTTTGGGGGGTGGGGTGGGAGCCCCTTGCTTCTTTCAGCTCCTCATCCACCAGTTCCATCCACATGAGGACAAAATCAGGTCTTCCTAGACCAGGCTTCCTTTTCTGTAGGATGAGCAGAGTTTCCTCTTTATAGACTGGATACTGGCTGAAGTCCCCTTAGTGGCTCTCCAAGACCTCCCCAACAGGAAGACTGGTGACCCACCTCTGTAGGACTTTTCAAGAGATGCCCCCACATATAATCCCCTGAGACTTGGTTGACCTCTGAGGACAAGGAACAAAGTTGTCACCCAGGTCCCTCGGCCAAATTGGTAAGGACTTCGGGTATGGTAGTTAAGCACCCAGAAAGGCTAAGTTGCACCAGCCTGTTACATTGCACCTATATTAACATTGTATCCTTTGGAAAAAAAAAACTGTATGTTATTTCCATAGCATATTTCTTGACTCACATCTTTCCATTTTAATTCCATATTACTCTAAAAGATGCATTCATACCTTCCATCATATACTAAAAGTCCAAGGTCTGAAAATACGTGTTAGGTCAGCTCTAGAAGCTGTGTAGGGATTCCCAATACAAGAGCAGAGTTGTCTTCAGATCATGAGGAATATATTAACGTTGCTCATTTTGTCTTACACCTAGGTACTTGGTACTAGCATCCACAGATGAGGGATACCATTCATCTTTTGTTTTTCTGGGACTGTGTTACTTACTTAGCATGAAATCTTCTAGTTCCATCCATTTACTTGCAAATTTCATGATGTCAACTTTCTTTACTGCTGTGTAGTACTCCATTGTGTAGATGTACCACATTTTCTGTATCCACTCATCCGTTGAGGGGCACTTGGGTTGGTTCCAGCTCTTCACTATTGCATAAACTTAATGAAATCTTCAAGTGATTTCACATTTATATGTTTCATATATGATCTGTCACATAGACTGGTACTTCATGATTTCATACAATATTTTTAAGAATTTATGCATGGGGGCTGGAGAGATGGCCTAGCGGTTAAGAGCACTGACCGCTCTTACAGAGGACCGGGTTTGATCCCTAGCACCCACATGGCGGCCGAGAACCATCTGAAACTCCAATTCCAGGAGAACTCCAGTTCCAGGGGAATCCGACACCCTTTTCTGACCTCCGCGGCATTGCATGACATGGGTGCAGAGACTTGCATGCAGACAGTACATTCATACACATACAGAAATAAATAAAATTAATAAAAAATTAAAAAAGAATTTGTGTATGAAGTGAAGTCTATATATGTCAAACATAAAAATTATATTGGTGGCTGGGTATGATAGTTCATGCCTTGGATGCCAGCACTTGGAAGGCAGATTTCTGTGACTTTAAGGGCAGCCTGGTTTACATGGTAAGTTCCAGGACAGCCAGGGCTACAGGGAGACCTTGCCTCAAAAAGACCAAAAGAAAATTATATTGGTGGGCTAGAGTAATAATTCTGTGGTTAAGAGCATTGGCTGCTCTTTCAGAGCACCCAGGTTCGATCCCCAGTACCTACATGGCAGCTAACGACCATTCATAACTCATAACTATAGTTCCAGGGGCTTGGATCTTCTCTTCTTACTTCTTTGGGCATTGCATGACACAGGTACACTTACATCCAGGCAATACATTCATACACATAAAATAAAAGTAATAAAATATTTTAAAAAGTGGTGAACAGTTCATAACTGTTAGAGTGTGATGAAAGGGTGGTATATAGGCAAGCTTAGGTCAGAGTCCACAAATTTAAGTATTGCACATACTCTCTAAACACTGATTTTCCTTTCCCATGGTGTTCCTCTTCTTCTCTTAGATTTTCAAAGAAGCTACAAAAACAAAACCCTAACATAGGCTCTGCTTTCCTGAGAATTGAGCAAAGACATAAGAAAGATTGTTCTCCATTTCTTTCCTCACTTCTTTCAACTGAGTAGTCTCATACTCTATTGCTTTTTACCTCAATTTTACCATTTTTTTCCAAGTTAATTTCTGAAAATTCTTCCTCATGCTCTTTTTCAGTCTTTGACAGTCACGTGAATCCTCTCAGTAGACTGTTTTGGGGTGTGGTGCTTCTCTCTACCACATTTCAGTCTGTCATATGTAAGACACAGGGTACGGCTTTAGTAGACTCTACTTAGGCTTCAGGGATGACAGACACTTGGGAAACACAAATGAAGCATCAATTTGAGTTTTCTAACTATAACACAGATACTATGGGACCCCCTGTCTATGAGAAAACTGAGACTTACAGAAGTTTAAGTACCACAGTCAGTGTTGTTGTTTGGACTTTTAACTAGAAATTTACAAGCCCAGAGTTCTTTTCATGATGCATCTTTATCATGACCAGTTGGGGGTCAACAAGTTAGATACAGAAGCATTATGTCCCCTTTAATTGGTTTATAATGCACAAAGAGGTAAGTCCTTTCCTGGGGAGCAGAGTTTTGTCCCTTATATTTCTTATTTTGAGGATATTTCTCAAGAGAAAGCACAAAAGATACAAACAGTAAATTAAATTTTGAAGGGGAACTAGAAGGCTTAGGGGTTTTCAAAGCTCACAAACTAACAAGATATTAGTGGGGACACTGGGAAGATGAGAGGAAGAATTAAATTCGAACAGTCTGTACATACAAGCTTTCTGTTCCAGGGTGAGACCTAACCTATGAGTTTCAAGGACTGTATCCATGCTTGCAAGGTTTTCTGCTGGTGAAATACCTATTATGTGTAGAAATGCCCTTTCAGTAATTACAGAGTCTGAAAATAATTGGTGGGTGGATTCTAGAGCCCATTGAGGGATTCACAATATGACAACATAGTTGCTTACAGATAAACCAAAAATACTGTCGTTCAGCTTACCTTTCATGTGGGGGATGTGGTGTTAGCATCCACAAATGAGGGAGACCATTCTCCATTTGTCTTTCTGGGACTGTGTCACCTCACTCAGCATAATGGCTTCGAGCTCCAACCATTTACCTGGAAAGTTCATAACGCCATCCTTCTTTACTGCTGAATAGTACTCCATTGTGTAGATGTACCACATTTTTGTCATCCACTCATCTGTTGAGGGGCATTTGGGTTGGTTCTAGCTCTTTGCTATTGTGAAGAGAGCTGCAATAAACATGGATGTGCATATATCTTTGCGGTAGTATGAGTCTTTGGGGTATATACCCAGGAGTGGTATGATTGGGTCAGATAGTAAGCTCATTCTGAGTCTTTTAAGGGTTATCCACACTGCTTTCCATAGTGGTTGTATAAGTTCACATTCCCACCAGCAGTGGAAGAGTGTTCCCCTTTCCCAACAACCCCTCTAGTATCTGTTGTCTTTTGTTTTCTTGATCTTAGCTAGCTGTACTGGAGTGAGATGATATCTGAGAGTGGTTTAATTTGTATTTCCTTAAGGATTATTAATGATTATGAACACTTTTTAAGATGTTTCTCAGCCATCTTTAATTCTTCACTGGTGAAGACTCTGTTCAGCTCTTTACTCCACTTTTTGAGGAGGCCATTTGTCGTCTTACTTCTTTGTTTTTTGAGTAGTTTATATATTCTTGACTTTAATGCTCTGTCAGATGTGTCACTGGTAAAGATTTCTTCCCACTCTGTGGGTTTTCTCTTCACCTCCTTGATTCTTTCGCTGTACAGAAGCTTTTGAGTTTTATGAGGTCCCACTTGTCAACTGTTGACCTTACTTCCTGTGCGGCTGCTGTCTGCTTTAGAAAGTCTCCTCCTACACCTATGTCTTGTAGGTTGTTGCCAACTTGGAGAGTATGTATCCATATTTTAGAATAACATGAAATTAACAGAGGAAAATGTGAATTCCTAATCATAAAAAAAGACTGAGAGAAAGATACAAGACAGTTATGATAGAGTACATAATCTGGGATGGTTTGGGGTGGGGCGGGGGGAAGGTATAGGGGAATATGTCTGAGCAGAAATGAAAAATGATGTATGAAATATATAAAACATGAATAAAAATAAAATATATATCAACTCGCTATGTAATTTAGGAATGTAAAGTTATATATTTTACCTGTATACAAGCTTACAGTTAAACTTTAAATCCTTAAATATGTTTTGCAATTAACCTGTAGTTTGAATTCAAACTTTGTAAATTTGCTATATGTAAGGAATGTTAAAAAAAAAAAAGAAAAAAGCTAAGAGTAGAATCATGAACATCAAAAGCTGGAATAGATGCTTGCAAAGCACAAGTTGAAGCATTGCTTAAAGCTCTGGGGTGCAAGAAAGCTGTGACATGCTTCAACTAGAAAACACATTGTGGGGCTGGAGAGATAGCCTAGTGGTTAAGAGCACCGGCTGCTCTTGCAGAGGACCTGGGTTCGATCCCCAGCACCCACATGGCAGCTAAGAACTATCGGTAACTCAAATTCCAGGAGAACTCCAGTTCCAGGGGAATCCGACGCCCTCTTCTGACCTCCACAGTATTGCACGACACGGGTGCACAAACCTACATGCAGACAGTACATTTATATACATACAAAAATAAAATTAAAAAAAAAGAAAACACATTGTTTTGTGAGCTTTGTTCAAAGCATAAAGTACAGGCTCTTGGATGTGAATTTAATGCTAGTGAAGTAACTAGTACTGAATCAGGATATAAAGCAAGATTATATGGAGATGGCTTTATACAGTAGCAGAAGGAAATGAGAAATTGTTGATAGAAGCTACAGAGTTTTAGTTGCCAGAATGAGTAAACCCTTAGAATCATGGTAGCCATAATGCACGATATTGTAGTGTATACTTGGATCATTCTAGGAGGGTTGATTTTAAATGCTTTCACACTTAACTCTCAGACCCAAAAGAAAGAAAATGGTAGCAAAGATACATAGTGATTGATCGATTGTTTTGATTGATGAAGATTTTGTGACTCGGGACCTCAGAGCTTACCTCTGTAATTCTTTAAGGAGTAATGGTCTAATATTTGATAGTATAATGTTTAGGGAAACTTTGGAAGTCATGATTAGCATATATGACAACTATGTATATATGTTTTTAATATTATTGTATGATTTAAAAGCATATTCAATAAAACTTGTTACAAAAAGAAAAAAAAAAGAAATGCCCTTTCAAAAAACCTATGTAGTGCAAGCAGGACATTTGCCATTCTGAGTGAAAAAAAATGTATTGCCTCAATGTAAGAGAAGACCCCAATGAGCTAGATAAAACTTCAGATCTGTATAGAGCCAGAATCAAATAGAATCATGGATTCTCTCTTCTGTACTTCAGCTCTACCTGTGATAAGATGACAGCCTCTGCCAGCCTGACACAGCTATTGAAGATGCCCCCTTTCCTGGATTTGAAGGGTGTTAGTAGATGGCAGTGGTGGCCACTGATCCCATAGGATCTTTTATCAGTCATGTGTAAACTGATTTGTATAGTCAGACACACAGAGTGGCCCAAGTCTACTGGGTCTGGGCTACTGGCTGTGAATAGGGCTAGTTACTGCGCAAAGTATCGGAAATAAGTGTCGAGGAATGGGATCTTCTAACAAAATCAATGCCTTTTTAGTTAGAAAAAGAATACACTGATTATATGTAACAAGAAAACACAAAACACACTGAGAGAGGGGGGTGTAACTATCCCTCCTCAAGCCCACAGTCTATTCATAAAGAAGGTTCTGCACTGAGTCTATTAAAACAAGCACCTAATGCAGCCTCATGGGCATTAAGATGGGAGAATTATAGTGTGATGGGTGATGAGGAGGGTAGAGTTGTTAGACTCAACAAACTTAAGGAAGGTCACCAAACAATTGTAATGCTTGCCACATATCCCAGCAGTCTGGCATGAAACCTAGCTCATTTTGGATTGGTATAGCGGAATAATTGGCTCTGGGTAAAGTATCAAGAATAGAAGTTTATTTATGACAGAGGAGGATGGAGAGCCCAAACAGCATGGAGCTTGCGTCTGGCAAGGGCTCCTTGGCTGTGCTTCAACATGGCAGAGGAGCAGAAAGGAAGACCTGGTGCAGGAGGGAGCTGAGCACGCTGTAGGTGGCTGGCTTTATCAAACTCACTCTCTTTAGAACTGAGTCGCAGGAGACCAGTCAGTCCAAGGATGGAGGGCTCAGAACTCAGCCTCCTGCCACTGGACCCAGCCACCACAGCGATCCTCACACTGGAGACTAAGCTTCCAGCACACAAACAGTAGGTGAAAGTCAGATTCATACAATGGCACAGATGTGTTCAGAAATCTGTTGGATTTTAGCCATCTTCAGATATTAAAAATCATCAATGAATGTAAAGGCTGCGATTGGGGTGAATGGTGAAACTACAGCGATGTAGTCTGGACACTCATTTGATCAACTTGATTGAACAAACAACCTGTCACCCCCCACTGGATGGTGGGGCTGTGGGGGTTTGGGCACAACAGCCTGCAGATTGGTTTTGCACGAAGGATGCTTGTACTCATGGATTATCACTTATAGCTGAAAAATGAATAAAAAAAAAAACAAACAAACAGAGAAACGATTGCCGGGACAGTTATGGCAGAAATGCATGATCGGATGGGGGTTGGGGTGGGGGGAGGGGGTGGGGCGTGGGGGGGAAGGGAAAGGGAAATATGCCTGATCTGAATTGGAAAATGATGTATGAAATGCACAAAGCATCAATAAAAATTAAATAAAAAAAAGAAAAAAATCATCAATAAAGTGAAAGAAGTAACAGATGGAATTGCAGAAGCAAAAGATTTAACCAAATAAGGTGAATTTGGATTAGCAATTGCTATCTTACAAAGAACTCGTTCATTCTTCACCTTCAGTTTATCTGCTGTGTTTTCAGTTAACTAGGTTCTGCTCCTCCAGCCAATGCACTTTCTTTTCCAAACAGTGTCCGTTTACTCATCATTAGTGCTGTGTCTTGAGCTGTAACTCTTCTCCACATTGACCCTGACTGCACTTTCTCTGGGTCTGGTCCATGTGACTTTAGGAGTGCATGCTCACTGAAAAGATTGCATAAAGGACTGTACCCAGTATGAGACTCACTCATCACTGTGCCCCATGTACTAAGCACATTACCTTGAAATAAAAAACAACTCTTGTCTAAATTTTGGTGCAAATTTAATGTACTGAATGTGTTGGGAATGGAATAACCAGATAGATATGTACATCCTCAGATGTCCTGTTCCCCTAACATCACCTCCAGCTCCAGGGCCAAAGAGAGTAGTTCTGAGAGATTCTTCATAAGGATCTGTATATACTCTCTGTTGTAGTTTCTTTTGTCTTTAAGGACACGTTTGTGGCTCATTTCTCACTTTGGCAAGCTTGCCTGTCGGTGAGTGTGTTTAGTGTAATGCTGAGCCTGAAATTCCCAACTTCATGTTGTACAAAAAGAAGTATTTGCCAGGCATGGTGGCACATGCCTTTAATCCCAGCACTCAGGAGGCACAGGCAGGCAGATCTCTGTGAGTTCAAACCCAGCTTGGTCTACATAGAGAGTTTCAGGACAGCTGAGGCTGCAGGGAGAACCTGTCTCAAAAAGACCCCCTGAAAATAAAATGAAATAAAATAAAATAAAATAAAATGTAAAAAGTATTAAAAAGCAGAGATAGTCATTGCACAGACCCATTTCTTCAAGGCAGCCAGTATTTGTTTCTAAAGAATGGTGATTGGGCACCATAAGCCCAGCCTATTCATATGAAAAGGAGAAGTATGCCTGCATCATGAGGTGCCATGAGAATTTAAGAAAATGCCATGGGGCTGAAAAGAGAGCTCAGTGGTTAAGAGGACCGACTACTCTAACAGAGAAGACCCAGATTCAGTTCCCAGAACTCATATGGCAAATAAAAACTATCTGTAACTCCATAATTTCTGGGGTCACTGCATGACATGGGTACACATGTAGGTATTACAAACATACATATAAATTAAGTAAATAAAATATTTTTAAATTAAAAATATATTATGTTTCATGCATTTCATATAATAGATCTTAATTTAATTTAGACTCACTCCCCAACTTTATACTCCTCCCCACCAGATTTCAGGTATTCTGTCATATATGTTAAATAAGTCCTATCTACTCAAGCATTTGTACATAGATGTCTCTCAAAGTTCATCTCTTGGAGTCTAGTCTGAGTATCTAGAGTCACTCTCTTAAAGAGCTCTACTCTCCATAGTAATCATTTTCCAATTGTTCCTTGACTAGGGTTAAAGCCCAGTCTAGATTGCCCTGTTATCTTATTGGTTTTTGTGTGATTGAGTCAGCGTGGGTCTTGTGCATGCCGTCATTGGTGCAAGTTCATGAGCAAGTTCCCAGAGATCTGAAAAGCCTCTGTTTCCTTATGTTCATGTATCAGTCCTGTGTTTTACAATATTTTTACTTCCTCTTCACAATGGTCCCTGAACAGTGGTGAGTGGGTGAGGTTCAACAAAGGAGTCCTAAGTGGAGATACATACTCTACAGTCTCTTACTCTCAAAAACTTGGTCAGGACCACTGAGCTCTATCCCTAGCACTTTCAGTCCTTTATTTGGAGCAGAGGCTCACTAAGTTGCGCAGGAGAGACTTGAATTCATTTGGAAGTCCAGGAAACCCTTGACCTTCGAATCCTGTTTGAGCCTCGAGAGAAGCTCCATTATCGAGCAGCAGTGGCCATGTGACTAGAAGGCAGCAGCAGTGGTGGTGTCCCCAGACCTGAAGGCAGCAGTGGCAGGGACATTCCAGACTCCCTAGCCACTAGCGTGGGATCACCTGGGACACCACCCCCCCCAGCTCAGGATAGACATTGCTGCCCCTGGACAAAAGTCCATACATTTGCTACCAGCCCAGGAGAGCTGGTAGGCAGATGCCACATGGTGCTGGGCTCAAGCCTTCCTGATTGTTACCTGTCCTGGGTCTCTAGAGGAGCTCCTGAATATCTGGGTGAGAACTAGCTGGTCTCTCTAGTACAAAGTCTGAAGTTAGAACCTGAAACCTAGACCAACCAGCCTTTCATATCTAATAAGAAGACAATGACAAGGTCACCCAAAGAATACAAGCAAAGTCAGTCTTCAATTCAACAAAGAAACAATTGAGTGTTATAACAGAATCACAAACAACAAAATAAATTCATATGCCAAAATCACAATGAAAAGACAATAAGATGAAAAACCCAATTAATAAGTCTCTGCTAAATACTACCATTCTGGTAGAAGACTCCTATAATGAGGGCCCCCTATATATGGCCCAGGACATAGGTCTAAAAGGACTATCATAAACATGATCAAAAAATTCAAGTAATTTAAAGAACACACAAACAAATCAAAGAACTAATAGAAGATAGGAATAAACTAAAAGAAAATAATGATAAACTGTGGAATGAATTAACAAAAGATATAGAAATATTGAAGAAAACTTAGGCTGAAATGTAAAATGAAGTGGAACACTCAGTAAGCCATCTGGAAAGGATGGGAGAAAGCCTCAGTAGCAGAAAGAAGAAAGTAAAAAAAAAATAGAATATCAAGAATGGAAGGCAACATAGAAGAACTGGATCACTCAAGTAAAGATCATGAAAAATTAAAAAAAAATACCAGAATGGAATAATTAGGAACTGTGGGAAACAATGAAATGACCAAATCTATGTATCATAGGTATAGAGGAAGGAGAAGAATCTCAGGATAATGGTATTGACAAGATCTTCAACAGGATTGTAGAAGAAAATTTCCCCAAATTAAGGAAAGACATAGCCATAAAAACACAATAAGCACACAGAACACTAAGTAGAGAGGAACAGAAAAGAAATTCCCCATGCCATATCACAGTGAAAGCACTAGATGTTTAAAAGAAAGAGAGACTACTAAAAGATGCAAAAGAAACCAAGTCACATATAAAGGAAAGCCCATCAGAATTACAGCTGACTTCTTAATGCATATGATGAAAGCCAGAAGAGTTTGGGCTAAAGTATTCCCAGTTTTAAATGACTATGGATGCCAACCCAAAATACTTTACCCAGCAAAAATATCTATTACAGTTCAAGGAGAAATGAAAATCTTTCATTACATACATAGGTTGAAAGAATTAATGTCCAGAAAACCAGCCCTTCAGAGAATAATTGAAGAGTGGAAGGACAGAACAACTATATCCAGAAGCAACAGAAAATGCTTAATGAGGGTAAGACTGTGGAAATACAAACATAGAACAAGAATGCACCAGAAAGCAAAACGATGGGAAAAATATACATCTGTCAATAATAACTTTAAATATCAATGTACTGAACTCCCAGTCAAGAGGCACAGACTAGTAGAATGGATTAAGAAACAAAATCCATCTTTTTGTTGTCTGCAAGAAACCCATCTCACCTTCAAGGACAAACAATATCTTAAGATGAAAGGGTGGAAAAATATTCCAAGTCCTAGAGGGAATTGGACTGGAGGGAACATACATAATTAAAACTATATACAACATACGTATAGCCAACATTATTCTAAATGGACAAAAGTTAACAGTCCCCTTAAAGTCAGGAAACTGGCAAGGCTGCCCACTATCTCTACTTGTTTTTAATATAGAGCTTGAAATATTTGCTAGGGGAATCCAACACCCTCTTCTGACCTTCGTGGCATTGCACGGCACGGTGCACAAACCTACATGCGGACAGTACATTCATACACATAAAAAAAAAAGAATTAGAATTCATGAATTACAATTCTTTTCTAATTCATAATAATTTTGATTGAGATTGCATTGAATCTATATATTACTATGGGTAGGATGGTCATTTTTACTATATTAATTCTTCCAATCCATGAAGTCCTTACATCTTCTTTTGTCTTCCTCAATCTCCTTCTTCAAAAATTGAAAATTTTCATTGTAGGGATATTTAATGTCTTTGGTCAGGTTCATTCCAAGATATTTTATTTGTTTGAAGCTATTGTGAATGGAGGGTTTCCTTCTCCAATTGCTTGTTATTGGCATACAGAAAGGCTACTGATTTTTGTAAATCAATTTTGTAACCTTGACTGAAACTGTAAATCATTTCTAGCAGTTTTCTGATAGAATTTTTGGCATTCCTTAGGGGTAATATCATGTCATCTGCAAAAAGGTATAGTTTTACCCCCTTATATTTTTCATATATATATGAAAAAATTATATTACAGAGCTATAGTCAGATAAACAGCATGGTAGTGGCAAAAAATAGACCTGTAGATCAATGGAACAAAATAAAAACCCAAACTTGAGTACATGCAGTTTCAGCCACCTGATAATTGACAAAGGGGCCAAGAACACTCAGTGGAGGAAAGGCAGAATCTTCAGCAAATGATGCTACAAAACTGGATCACCACTTGTGGAAGGATAAAATTCAACCCCTACCTTTCACTTTGTACAATGTCAACTCCAAATGGATCAAAGACTCAATGTGAAGCCTGAAACTTTGAAAATATTAGAAGAAAACTTTGGCAGTAACACACAAGATATAGGTGTAGGAAAAGACTTTGTAAACCAGACAGCAGGTGCACAGGAAATAAGGTCAACAATCAACCACTGAGACCTCATTAAACTATAAAGCTTCTGTATAGCAAATGAAACAAAGAAGTGAAGAGAAAACCCACTCTGTGGAAAGCTTCATCAGTGACACATCTGACAGAGGTTAAACATCTGGGGTATATAAATTAGGCAAAAAACAAAGGACCAAGAAAACAAATGACCCAGTCAAAAGATGGCCTAAAGATCTGAATGGAGACTTTTCAAGAGAAGTAAAGATGGCTGAAAAACATTTTTAAAAGTGTTCATAACATTGTTAGTAATTAGGAAATGCAAGTTAAAACCACTTTAAGATTTCATCTTAGGGGATGCAGAGGTGGCTCAGCAGTTAAGAGCACCAGCTGCTCTTGCAGAGGACCTGGGTTCCATTCCCAGCACTCACATAGTGGCTAAGAACCATCTTTAAGCCAGACATGGTGGCACATACCTTTAATCCTAACACTTGGGAGGCAGAGGCAGGCAGAAGCAGGCAGATCTCTGTGAGTTCAAGGACAGCCTGGTCTACAGAGTGAGTTCCAGGCCAGCTGGGGCTACAGGGAGACCCTGTCTCGAAAAAAAAAAAAAAAAGATTTCATCTTACCTGAGTAAGACTGGTATGGTGGTTTGAATGAGTGTCCCCCATAGGCTTTAAGTATTCAGAAATTTGTCTCAAGTAGGTGGCACTGTTCTTGGAGGTCTTAGAAGGTGTGGCCATGCTAGAGGAAGTACATTATTGGGGGCAGGCTTAGTGAGTTTAACAAGCCTCGCAGTCTCCAGTTGCTCTCTCTTGGCTTCCTGTGCTCATTGTGAGATGTGACCCTCGGCTTGCTGCTCCAGGTCCAGCTGCCATGCCTCCTGCCACAATGGACTCTAATTCCCTGGAACCATCAATCATAAGCTCAAATAAACTCTTCCTTTTATAAGTTCCTTTGGTCATGGTGTTTTATCACAGCAACAGAAAAGTGACTAATACAGTTATTTGGTACCAGAGAGTGGGCTGTTGGCTGTGAAGAACCTGACCATGTGGATGTTTGGAGAAATGTGGAAGACTTTGGAACTTTGGGCTAGAAAAGCTGTTGACTACTGTAAGCAGAGCTTAAGGGGCCATTCTAGTAGAAGCCTGGAAGAAAGCATTGCTGCAAAAAATGTAGTTCCAGAGGAAAATAAAGACTTAGGCAGCAACTGGGATATTTTGATAAAGAGTCTGGCAGCAGTTTGCCCACAGCCCAAATGCTTGCCTGATGCTAAGTTGAAAAGCAATGGACTAATGTCTTTGGCGGAGGATATTTCAAGACAGCCTAATGTAGAAATGGTGGTGTGGCTTTTAATGGTGAATATTGTGCAGATCTACAGTGAAGAAGAGCAGATGGGGCAGAAAGAAATGCAGAATGTACAGTTTGGATCTGAAAACTGCACTAGGAAGATTAAAGGTGGGGCCAAGGCATGTGAAGGAGAGGTTCCTTTTGATAAGGAGACTAAAGTGATTAAGGAGAGGCCTAGCTATTTACAAGTAAACAATGGAAAAAGTGAGATTAAAGTGATTAAGGAGAGGCCTCGAGATTTACAAGTAAACAACAGAAACAGTACCTTCAGGGCAAGACCACACCCAGCTAAGCCTCCAATTTTTGAAAGGAAAATACTGAAAGCGTTTTCTACTCCAACAAGTCCAGGGCAGAGAAAATTTGCAAATGTGGTTAAAGTAGGAGAGAGTCCATCCCGAACTTGCAGCCAAATTCGGCAATTTCATTCACGTGGTGCTGGCTTTAGAGGCATGAAGTTTGCAAGAGTGAAGGGGTCATCAGCTCTTCCTCCACGGTTTCAGAGAGCCAAAGAGGCCAGGAAGAGTACAGCAGGGGTGTCCCTGAATAAAGAAGGCCGTGATAGGCCACTGCGTGAAGCTGTGAGTATGAAGCCTGGTTGGCAGCGGAGACCCCAAGAAGACTTTCGAGATGCCAGACCTGTGAGATATTTGCCAAGGAGAGCTGCATACAGGGAGTGGTACCAGCCTAAGAAAGAGATGTATGTTGCAAGCAAAGCTGGAAGAGCTGAGCCATCTAAGCCCTTTGGAAGTCAAGTCCCAGAAGTTGCATGTGGAGCTACTGGACTTGGTGTTTGCCCTGCTGGTTTTCGGTCTTGTTTTGGTCCAGTATTTCCTCACTATGCCTCTATTCCTCCCTTTTGGAATGGGAATGTGTATTCGGTTCCACTGTACATTGGGAGTATGTAATTTGTCTTTTGATTTTACAGGAGCTTACAGTTTAGGAGATTGGCCTGAGTCTCAGAAGAGACTTTGGACTGTAGACTTTTGAATGGCATTGAAACTGGTAAAGACTATGGGGACTTTTAAGGTTGGACTAAATGCATTTTGCATTTTATATGGTCAGGAGCCTATGGGGGCCAGGGAATGGAATGTGGTGGTTTGAATGAGTGTCCCCCATAGGCTTTAAGTATTCAGACATTTGTCTCCAGTAGGTGGCACTGTTCTTGGATGTCTTAGAATGTGTGGCCATGCTAGAGGAAGTACATTATTGGGGGCAGGCTGAGTGAGTTTAACAAGCCTCGCAGTCTCCAGTTGCTCTCTCTTGGCTTCCTGTGCTCATTGCGAGATGTGACACTCGACTTGCTGTTCCAGCTCCAGCCGCCATGCCTCCCGCCACAATGGACTTTAATTCCCTGGAACCATCAATCGTAAGCTCAAATAAACTCTTCCTTTTATAAGTTCCTTTGGTCATAGTGTTTTATCACAGCAACAGAAAAGTGACTAATATAACTGGCTATGATCAAGAAAACAAATGACACCAAATGCTGGAGAGGATTCAGACAAATGATACCAAATGCCAGAGAGGATGCAGACAGAAGGGTACACTCGTTACCTGGTGAGGGGATTGAAAACTCCTGCAATTTCTATTGAAAGCAGTATGGAGAATTCTTACAAGAGTGAAAATGAACCTACCATTCATACCCAAAGATCCCTCCTGGGTGTATACCCAAATGACTCATCCTATAGCAGAGATATGCACACAGCCATGTTTGTTGCTGCTTTTTTTCACAATATTGAGGAGGTGGAAGGAACCTATGACCCTAAACTGATGAGTGGATAATGAAAATGTGGTACACAATGGAGGTCTATGCAGTGATAAACAAAGACAACATCATGAAATTTGCAGGTAAATGGATGGAACTAGAGGCTGTTATGCTAATTTTAGTCACACAGTTCCAGAAAAACAAACGAGATATGTTATCCCTCATTTGTGGATCCTAGTGCTAAATCCTTATATGTAACTCAAAGTGGGTAATTGGTCAGTAAAGATAATACCACATTGAATGATATTACTGTAGGCATAGCTTGAAGTTTATGTCTCTATTTTCCTCAGTTTTAAGATTCATGAGAAAGAATAAATCTCTGTTTTTAAAAGTACATTAAAACATACATCAACTTGCTATATAATTTAGGGATGTAAAGTTATATTTCTTTTTACCTACATGCAAGTTTACAGTTAAACTGTGAATCTCTAAATGTATTTGGGGATTAACCTATAATTTATTTTCAGACTTTGCAAATTTATTATATGTATGGAGTATAAAAGAAAGAAAAGCTAAGAGTAGAATCATGAACATCAGAAGCCAGGATAGAAGGGATGGTGGACGAAACCCATCAATGAATACCAAGCTGGAGTTACACAGAGCATGATGCTTTGGTGTATGATTTTATAGTAGGATGAACATAGATGTAATTTTGCATGCATTTCAAAAGTTTTAAAGAAAGAACTGTGGAAGTTTTAACCACAAGGAACTTATACATGTTTAATTACATAGACATGATCAGCAGATTTAAGCTTTAAACAATGTATACATGGATGAAACATCATGTGACTGCTATATGTACAACTTTATATTTGTGTATGTCAGCTAAAATATATTTAATTAAAAGAAACTTGGTCAGTCGTGACAGCCTTCTGTGTGCAGCACACTCTGTTGTATGAAGACATTTCCCTGGTGAGAGTTGAGGGATGTATTAGTATTCTCTCTATACCCTGTTCTGCCATGTTCCATGAGACTTAGGTGTAGAGATTCCACTATAGATGTCTCACTTAAGGATGGGTATCTCTCAAACATATATTATCTGTGTGTGACCAGTTGTGGAACCTGTAATACCCTCCACCTGTTTCAAAAGAAGCTTATCTAAATGCAGCTCTAGTCAAAATAGCAAAGAGCTGGAAGCAACCCAAGTGTCCCTTAGCTGATGAGTGGATAAAGAAAATGTGGTCCATCTACACAATGGAGTTCTATGCAGTGGTAAAGAAGGAGGACATCACGAACTTTGCAGGTAAATTGATGGAACTAGAGGCCGTTATGCTAAGTGAAGTAACACAATCTCAGAATAAAGCAAACAAACACACAAACAAACAAAAACGACTTATGGTGTCCTTCATTTGTGGATCCTAGCAGCAAATACTTATTTGTAAGGCAAACTGAGTATTTTTTTTTCCTTTTTAGTAAATATAATACTAGATGCCACTACAAAAAAGAGTACATTAAAACATACATCAACTCTCTATGTAATTTAGAAATGTAGAGTAATATTTCTTTATACTTGCATGCAACTCTACTGTTTTAAAAGTGAATCCCTAAGCATGTTTTGGACTTAACCTATAGTTTATTTTCAGACATCAAAATCTGGGTATATGTGTGGAGGGTATACATGCATACTTTGGAGAAATATAAAATTAAAGGGAAGAATAGTAAAAACAAGACTTGTTCAAATAACTGATAGATACAGTAAACATCTGTCCTAAACAGTAAACTTCCACATAAAAAAATTAGAAAATGGACTGAGAAAAAGATCTAAGACATGTATGGCTGAATGCATGAGCTCCGGAGGGGTGGGGGGCATGGAAGTGGGAATGGGTCTAAATTATATTAAGAAATGTTATATGAAATGTGCAAAAGTTCAATAAAAGGAGAATCAAAAATTAAATAAAATGCCATTCTTAAAATCTCTAGCCTGCACTCAGTGAGAAGTTTCTACCTGTGACGATCACAGAACTCACTTAGTACCCTGTCTAGACCAAGTATAATAATGAATCACTCTTCCCTTAAGTCAAATAAAGTGCACTGTTATGGGAATAAATGTATAAATAAATAGATGGCTTAGTTAATTAAAATAAAATCACTCTGTTACAAATCACCAAGCCACCACTTCTTAGGTTAAACTGGGACATTGATTTACGTGTCTCCACAAGCTGTTCACCTCTCTTCCTCCAGTGTAGACCAAAGCAAAGCTCCTGAGCTTGTGCTCTGCCACCCACGTCTGCCCTCTCTGGTCTCACTGACATCACCAGCTCAGCCCTCTTTTCCTCTGGCTACTCAGTGAAGTGCTGACACTCTTCGCATGGCTCTTCACACTGCCCCAGCCCCTGATACCTCCCTTATCTTCTCACCCATTGAGGCATTCCTCCTCACCTTCCAAGGCTGGGTTCAGGTGCCATCTCCATCTCCATCTCCATCGTCTCCAACATCTCCATCATCCCCATCTCCATCTCCTCTGAATTCTTATGCGAACAACACCAACTTCCTCTGTCTTCTTATAGTGAGTGCCTTGTAAACAATTCAACCATGGATTTGGACTTGGTCAATGCTTATTTATATGTGTATTTCTCCAGCTATACCACATGATCCTTAGACTTGACTCCACCAGTGCCTGAAGACCATCCATGCCAATAGCTCGTGGACGGGCTCTTGTTGGCACTTGAAGGCACCTGGAGGGGGTGGAACTTTGCCAAAGAAAACTTTTTTCTGGTATTGTGATTTCAGTCCAACTTCAGGTTTCTCTCAGACTTTTGTGATGGCCCAGAGCTTGCTGCTTATATTCAGGGTCAGACATGGGTGACTGAGCTCCACAGAAGAGTGACAGAGGTGTCCAGGAATTGGATTCAGCAAAGCAGGAAAAGACCAACATTTAAATGAATTCATTTGTGTGGAGAAAGCCTGAGGCCAATGTTTTCAGCAGCCAGGTTGGGGATCCTCCTTGGGATGCTGAACTAAAAGTGGTGGCAGCTTGCTTGGAAGGCAGTAAAGGGAAGTGGCATTAATTAATGACATCCTTTCTTCACCAGGGGAAGTACAACATTTGGAGCCAGACAGATGGGAATTTAACTTTTATCGTCTCCACCTGTGTAACCTTGGGAACGTTACTTAGCTGTGATAAGCCTCAGGATTATATCCATCTATAAAAGCGGGACACTATACCTTCAAGAAGACAGTGTTGAGAACTCCAAGGCAGAGTATTGAAATGTAATGGACGGTACGTGTTCAGGACACCTGATGGAAGGAGCCTGGCCACAACCCTCTACTGAAGGCAGCAGTTGTTCTTTCTGAGTTAGATTTTTCTCATGATCCTGTTATATTCCCCAAACAGGGCAGACAGAACATCTGTGGCAGAAGCACAGGTGTGTGTGTAGCTCAGCTATTTCTTCCTTACACTGTCACTTAACACTTCATGAAGTGTGTCACCTCACCTGTGTTTTTGAAGACACCTTACACCTGAGGCTCCTGGAGTTTGCAGCACCTCAGCACATCTTGAGAAAGGAGTACTGCAATGGGCTCATTTCTAAGATGATTTCAGCCAATAGATGACTCTACTCAGCAGTGAACGTTTAGAATTTTCCACCAGATAATGGCTTTCTTGGCTCATTATCACTGACCTTGTTATCCACTCCAGCATGCCAGCTTTCTGGGAAGAGTCCCATTCTCATCTCTGAGCTCCTTCAACTCCATCATCTCCTCTTGCTGCTCTGACTCCTGCCTGTTTAACTCCTATGCTGGTCAGGTGAGCTGGCTGGCAATGCCTGCTCAGCCTTCCCCAGCCCTGCACTGGGTGGAACCTGGTGTGCACTCCCATCATTCTGGGTGCTTGTTCCATTGATTACCGCAGGTTTACAGGTGCAGCTATGCAGCTCCTGGAGTGAAAATAAGAGAAACCACATTTAGGCAGAAAGGCCTGTGCCTACCACCTGATTTCTGAAAGAGTGTTTGGATCTGAATCATCTGTGAATGAATGATGAATGCACGACAGAATGCAGCTGGGAATAGTTCTCGGGGCACCTTTGCTGGGTGGCTGGGGTGGGGGCTGTTGAGAGCTCTGTCTTCGGGATCAGCTCTGCTCCATTCTATCTGGGCCATGCAGTAATTATAAGTAAGTTAATTCTCAGAAGTTTAATTTCTACTATACTATAAGAATGAAAATGTCTCCTCACTGTGGAACAGTAAGAATAAATAAAAATCAAACTGAACAGTGCAGCCTCTAAATTTGTTGAAATATCACTATATATATATATATATATATATATATATATATATATATATATATATATATATACACATAATTGTGTATATGTGTATACACACATACACCCCCCCACACACACACACAGTGGGGCTAGAGTAATGGTNTGTGACTCAAAAATAAAATAAATTAATAAACAACTAACTCAAAAGTAAATCTTAAGTTTTACTAAGATTTACTTGTCTGTGAGAACAAGGCACTTCATGAATCCAGTCCAACTGAAAGTTCAACATGTGAACCACATGGTGTCACTTTCAGAATGGCCCATGTATCTAATGTATGTGGAAATATGTGTCAGTGTGTCAGAGAGCTTTTGCCAAAGCAGAGAGGTTGGAGAATCCAAATCCATCACACAGGTTGCCACATAAAGTGAAATTCTTGATATTATCCTAAATTCTTTGTACTTTAGCTGCCTCCCATTATGAAATTGGGACCCATAATACCTATCTAACATGATTTATTTTTTGAGAACAAAAGAAAATAAACCAGAGCAGCTAGGTACCTGTGATCTGTTATGCTTCTGTGAATTTCTTTCTTCTGGTTCTTCTGTGAAATAGACAGAGGGACATTTCCACCCAATCCTGGGCATATAAATTCCAAAGTGCAATCTTAAAGCACAGAAGGCAGGATGTTGATGTAAATATTAATCATACTGTGACTGATGCCTTTTCTCAGAGAGAAGCACCCTGCCTCTCACCAAAAGTAGCAGATTCTCCTGATCTGCAGACAACCAGGTGAGATCAGGAAGTGCAGAATGGACATTTTGGTGGCTAGAACTATGACTTGCCTAGCTGCATAAACATCTGAGAATCGACTTTCCAGTTTCCAATTTGCAAGTGCTGTGATGTGGCGGGAAGAAAAGGCAGGGGTTCTCAGTTCTCCTCCCCAGCCTTTTACCTGTTTTTTTTTTTGTAACTCTTCAGAGCTTAAACTTTTAGATTTTAGAGGATTAGTAAGCATTTCTCTTTTTGTTCTTTCCTCAAAGTCACAAAGATTCTTCATGCAAAAATGATCAGTTTTTCACTCTATTCTTGGCACAGGTGGCAGTGTAGTGCAGATCTAGGACAAGGCTCTGTTGCTTCCGTCACAGACATTACACTGCGTTTTCTAAGAGAACATGGTGAGAGTGTCATGTGCTACCTACAGAGATGCAGATCCTCCTCCTTTTAGGTGTCAGCCCCTCACCTGTTCACTTCCAGGTAAAGATGGTTCTGGGTATTAATCTAAACCCATTAAACACCTGTGAATGTTGAGCCCTCATCATATTGACATTGTCTATACCTCCATGTCTTATATTACAGGGACCAGCTTGTAGCGAACTCCCTCTAGTCTGTCTATACACAGGCAGTGCAGCCTTAAGCATTAGCCCTGCAGCCTGGTTTCCTAATCTGCATAAAATCACCCACCTGGCCTTTGTAAAATCCTGGCCCAGGATAAATGCATAATTAACTTTCATCTCTTTCCTATTTGCTTCTGGGTACAGGCTGTTTCTTCCTGAGGCACTCCTGCATGTATATTCCCTCCTGGGTACCCTCCAAGGAATGTGTAATGCATCCACCCTCAAGCACCCAAGGATCGCATCTCCTGGCTTGCAGTCCTCCATCTGCACTGGATGAAAGTGCCCTGGGGTCTTAGCATCCTTAGGAGGCCCTGCAGTCATACTGGTGATTGAAATAGTGTTGCCAGTCTTCAAGAGAAGGTGAGTTCAGCCTTGGGCAAGGAGATAGGGGCTGGGCACTGACAGCTGCAGGAGTGTGTACTTAGAGCTGTGAGCAAGCCAGTAAGAACTTGCAGAAGAAATAAGGACAAAACGAAGTGATGAATACAGAGCTCAGAGGAAGTGGGAAGACAAGAGTTAGCCTGAGTGTATCAGTCGAGTTCTCGAGAAGAGAAATTACAGAATGCATGCACAAGTTATTAAAGGGAATTGTTGTCCTGGCTTATATTATAGGGGTGGGATAGATGGGAAGGCTGAGAACCAGGTAGCTGGATGCTTCAGCAGTTCACCCTGGTGCTGAGGCTTGGAAGTTCCTTGGGGTCACTGGCAGAGTCTGATTGGAAAGGCTGGAGTCTGTTGTCAGCAGATGATGGTGGCACACATTCCTGCACTCAGAGAAATAAGGGGCATGCACCTGTGCTGCTTCCTTGTCTTCTCCTTGCCTGTTAAGAGGGGTCCTCATCCAGTCACTGCTCCACATGTTACTCCTCTCCAGAAATGTCCCCATAGATACAAAGGTGATATTTTCAGTCTAGACACCTTGCAATCCAGTCATCCACCATACTAAGTAACCATAAGGAACCACAAATCTGTTAACTTTCCTTCCCAGCAACGTGGGGCATTTGCAGACCTAAGTATTTATCTCTGGTTACAGTAAGGCCAACTGTGATTTCTTTGTGTGGTTTCTGAAATATTCTTTTTTTTTTTTTCCATTTAAATCCATGCTTCAACTTTCAATCCTTCTTCCTAAAGTAGCTTGAGTGGTGGTTCTTTACCACTCTGAGGTCAGTTGAAACCACCAAACCTACAATCCAATCAGACCCAAACCAGAGCCTAGGTTCCACTGTATATACTGCAGCTATCCTGGCTGCCGGTTGACATAGTAAGAAAGCAGGCAATGAAGACCCTGGAGTCTCGAAGCTCAGTGGGATCTGCAGCTCCTCTATTCTCTCTCACTTGCTGTGCTGCTCTTCAAGTCATTGAACTTCTCTTTGACTCAGTTGCCTGATATCTAGTCAGGATAGCAATAACCTGTATTTTGTGAAATTGCATTGATGTTGATGTGTAGCAGCCAGCTCTGAGTAGGGATGCTGTTTCATAGCTTTGCCATCTGACTTAACTGCAAATCTGTCCTTCTGCTGCCCATTCCTTCAGACACAGGCTCAACAGCACAGCTCTGTTAAGTAAGAGAATATGGTGTATGGTCTGCACATTGAAGCCTGTAGATCAGGCTCTGGAGGTGGGGAGAAATGTGGAGCCTGGCTTGCAGGGATGACCAGTGTGGATCCCACGCATACTTGAGCACAGCTTGATTTTGTTCTGAATCCTTACTGACAAATGGACTGAGATTGCTACTGTCACCTTGTCAGTGTATCATAGGAGGAAGACCAGAGAATGGGTGGGCTAGCAAACTAATGTTCCTACAAGATTGAATGCCAGCAATATAATCCAGGAATGAGTCAAAAAGCTAAGAACGGGCCAGTTTTTTTTTTTCTACCACGTTTGAAGATCTAAGTTTGATCCCCAGAATCCACATGGTGGAAGGAAAGAAACAGCTCCCACAAGTTGTCCTTTGACCTCTACACACTCTTTGTGACATGTGCACATACATGATAAACACATTTTGAAATGTAAAAATAAAGCTAGCGATAGACCCATCTTATTGCCACACCGATCCTTTCCTTTCATGTTGCCAGGGTGTCTTGGCACACATGTATACTCAAGTACACTCATTCTCTGCCTTAAGCCATTGAATTCACCCTGCTGGAGGTTCTGACCAGGATCACTGCAGACCTTGCTCTAGGAACCTCCACCACCACCTGTAAAGCAAATGGGAACTGGCTGGAATCGTATCAGTATGCACAGGGACAATATCAAGTTAATTTATGGCAATTTATAGTTCTATTTTTTGAATATGTCCTGCACTGGACCCAGGCTTGGATGATGTGCCCAAGCCTGGAGGGCCCCTTTCTCCCTGACTCCCCATGCTAGATTGTGCTGTTCCTAAATCTAGATGCTAAATCTTGTCCCTCTGTTTGCCCGGCAATGTGTAACTCTGTGGCTGGGACAGACACAATTTGGAAAAGTATTTAGTGCTCAAAATATTTGCTGCATGAATATATGGATTAATATATGTCATCCAGAACAGAAATATTCCTTCCTCACTGAGTTGCCTCTTACACTTATTTATCTTTCAGCTATCCTGGAGATATACCAGGCTGAACAAGTAGCCACACCCCTGGTTGTGCTATGAACTTGACCTCTGTAGCACATCGAGGTAGTTATTCATTATCTTCATTTTAATAGGCATCATTTTACCACCTACCCTAGCCCGACAGTAAGCTTTATTGTGGGCCAAAATATAGCATTTTGTGTATCATAAACATGTTAAGTGCCCAGCAATGTGAATGGAATGTAGACAATCTGAAAAATATTTACCAAATGAATGAACAGATGAAAAAACTCTGTGCACAGTGAACATATTTACTGCAATGCCATAAGAGATTGGAAAATGATTGAAAAGCAATAGTTGGCTTTTATGGATTCCCAAGGTTGGTCAAAAAATATCTGAGGGAGAAATGACTTCAGAAACACACAGGAGCTCTCCACGCATCTTCGGAAAGGACGTCCGGTTCACCTGCTATTATGTTCCCTTGTTTTCCTTCCAAGTAAGCAAGCTTCTGAAGAGAGTTGCATTTTTTCCCCTAAAGCTGATTAGTGAATGCTTACTTTAAAAGAGAAAAGTAATTCAAATGGAGGTAGTTTCATCCCTCTGAAGTGCTTGTTTTTATGGTTGCTTTAATGCTTTTTTTTTTTTTAATGTAATTTTTATTGGTGTTGTGCATTTCGTACATCATTTTCCAATTCAGATCAGGCATATTTTCCCTTTCCCTTCCCCCCCACCTCCACCCCATCCCAGATCATGTATTCTGCGCGTTAATGTCTTGTCATTTCTTGTTTTTTTTTTTTTTTCATTTTTTAGCTATAAGTGATAATCCATGCGTACAGAGCATCCTTCATGCCAAAACCAATCTGCAGGCTGTTGTGCCCAAATCCCCAAGCCTCACCATCCAGGGGGTAACAGGTTGTTTGTTCAATCAAATTGATCAAATGAGTGTCACACGATACATCGCTGCAGTTTCACCATTCACCCCATCCACCTTACATTCTACCCATGCCCCCTCCTTCCGCAGACTACTGTCCCTAGGCTTAGAAAAGGGGCACAGGTGGATGAGAAGTAAAACAGTCCCCTCTCTCTGGAGCTGTTGACTTGGACTCTGGTCAATTCTGGCTGTTTCCTTTCATGGGCTGACAGTTTGTCCAGGAGTAACCTTTCGATCCTACTGATGAAGCACAAGCAATTAGATATATAGGTATTTAAGCAGCACTAATAGATATGGTAGATTACTTTGGCATAGACACATATGTTTGGATGATATCTTAATTGCTTTGTATAGAATGGTGGCTTTAATAAATGAAAGATGTATACCCACAACTGTCTTAAAGATACTGATTTTTGCAAATATACCGGAAAGCTTTGGTAGGAGACTCAGACTTTTCCTAGTTCCCCTGTTATTTTTCAATGTGAAGTGAACTGAGCTGTCCATTCCCTACATACACAAGGTGTTAGGAAGAATTGCCAGTTATAAGCACAAATTCCAGATATTAGACTATAATGTTCATGGGACATGTAGATGGAGGAGGGATCATGTATTACTCAGGGTTCTCTAGAGGAACAACTTGTTAGACTGAATGCATATTAACAGGGGATTACTTAGATTGTCTTAAAGGATATGGCTGGGATAATCCAATAATGGCTGTCTTCATGCTGGAGAGGATGAGACTAGATACCTGTTAGTCCACAAGGACTACCTAAGCAGTCCCATCCAGGATTCCTGGAGAGCCTGGGGAAGTTCAGCTCACATTGGAAGTCTGAAAAAACTCGGTTTTGATATCAACCAAGAATTATAAGGGTGGTTGGGGCTGAAGAGATGGCCTAGTGGTTAAGAGTGATGACTGCTCTTACAGAGGACCCGGGATCGATCCCCAGCATCCACATGGAGGCCAAGAACTGTCTGAAACTCCAATTCCAGGAGAACTCCAGTTCCAGGGGAATCTGACACCCTCTTCTGACCTCCGCAGCATTGCACAACACGGGTGCACAGACTTGCATGCAGACAGTATATTCATACAAATACAGAAATAAAATAAAAATTAAAAAAAAAGAATTATAAGGGTGGTAGTAGTAGTAGTAGTAGTAGTAGTAGTAACAGCAGCAGTAGCAGCAGCAAGACAGTGGACAAACTTGCCAGCAAGACACAAAAACAGTGAAACAAAAAGGAAAACATTTCCCTGGGCTTTTATAGGTAACCAATAGAGGCCAGCCAGGATTAGAGTGGGTCTCCCTATTTCAAGAAATCCGATCAAGATAAACTTACAAGTGTTCTCAGCAATGCATCTTTTGCTTGATTCTAGATCTAGTCAAGTTCACAACCAAGTTCAACATCACAAATTGGATGGGTGCCTGAGTTCCCATGCTTGGTATTACATTGAAATCATCTAATCTGAGATTATAGATGTTTTATAGAGAATTTCATGCCATGTATTTGATTGCATTTACCCCCCAACTCTTCCCGGATCCACTCCTTATAATAGATGTTTTATAATTTCATACCATGCATTTGATTGTATTTACCCCCCAACTCCTCCCGGATCCACTCCTTATAATAGATGTTTTATAATTTCATACCATGTATTTGATTGTATTTACCCCCCAACTCCTCCCGGATCCACTCCTTATAATAGATGTTTTATAATTTAATACATGTATGTGACTGTATTTAACACAATTCTCCTAGGATCCATCCTTATAGATGTTTTATAGAGAATTTCATTACATGAGATATTTGATTGCATTTACCCCTCAACACCTCCCGGGTCCACTCCCTTTCCCTACCCATGAAGCTTTGTGTCCTCATCTTTTTTAAAACCCTAAGTCCAATTTGTGTTCACCATATATACTTCGTGCAGTGGTTTTAATATGGGGCTATTACTGGAAGCAATGTCATCCATATGAGAAAAAAAGACTTAATCGTGAAAACACATTTCACTATCTCTACATTTATTAGTGAGTCCTCCATCTTAAAGGTGCTTTTCTTCCTCCCGTAGTGGCATTCCAACCCAAAATGCATCTCCATGCTGGGACTTGAGCTTGTGCAGCAGTGTCTCACATCGCAGCCCAGCACAAACCTATCCTACTTTGCTGTGAGTTCATAGGTGTGGCTCTCTTGTTGTGTCTGAACAACACTACTTCATTTTAGTCACTCACTATCTCTGGTTTCAAATACCATATGGCCAGGCATAGTGGCATATGCCTTTAAACCCAGGACTCAGGAGAAGTAGCAGTAGGATCCTTGAGAAGCCACTAGGCCTCCATAAGCAAGCCGCTTATCAAAAAGAGACTCTGTCTCAAAAAGACCAAAAATATTAATAATAATTGATTACTTTGAGAGATTTGCATTCATAGTATTTCCTGAAATATACCAGTGCTTTGAACTGATATTTGAAAAATAAGACTTTACTTCTTTTTTTTTTTTTTTTTTTTTTTTTTTTTCGGTTTTTTCGAGACAGGGTCTCCCTGTAGCCCCAGCTGTCCTGGAACTCACTCTGTAGACCAGGCTGGCCTTGAACTCACAAAGATCTGCCTGCCTCTGCCTCCCAAGTGTTAGGATTAAAGGCTTGCACCACCACGCCTGGCCAACCTTTACTTCTTTTGAAAGACAATGATGAATCAAGAAATTCAGGAAAAGCTTCATGTCATTGTTAATCCAAATGTTTATTCATTTAGTTGACAAGACTTATTTTATAACATGTGGCTTGTGAGGAATGGCATCTACGTCACCGAAAACCTGGAATCCGAGCGACACAGAGGCCTCAATGCTCTAGCTTTCCTTCATCATGTTGAGCAACACTGCTGCAGGTTTTTCTGCAAATCAACACACCATGTGATTACTGTGGGGCTGGTCCCTACTCTGGTGCCCCTCTTCTCTTTTCACCCAAGTCTTACACATAAAAGATGTAGAGATGAGTAAACTAGAGTGTCTGAACTCAGAGGAGACATGCAAATTGTAGCTCCATGTGGCATTTTCTCAGAGGGAGGCTGACTGTAGCAGTGTGTGTGTGTGTGTGTGTGTGTGTGTGTGTCCCCATGTTTGTCTGTGTGTGTATGTGTGTGCATCTGTGTGTGTGTCTGTGTGTTTCTGTGTGTGTATGTATTTGTATGTGTGCATGTGTATGTGTGTTTGTGTGTGTGTATGTGTGCATCTGTGTGTGTGTCTGTGTGTGTTTGTGTATGTGTGTGTGTCTGTGTGTCTGTGTGTGTATGTGTGTATGTGTGTGCATCTGTGTCTGCGTGTGTGTGTGTCTGTGTCTCTGTGTGTCTCTGTGTATGTGTGTGCATCTGTGTCTGTGTGTCTCTGTGTGTGTATGTGTGTGTATATGTGTGTGCATCTGTGTGTGTGTGGGTGCATGCACGTGTGCATGTGTGTGTGTGTGTGTAGAAGGGGCCAGGTGAGCTGAGCCTGTTGAAGGAGAGGAAAAAGAACTCGAGAAGGAATTTCAGCATGTTTTTTTACAAAGCAATTCTTTTTTATTTTTAATTTTTTAATTATGTGACTTTCATATATGAGCATTGTCTTTCCGTTACTTCCACTCCTCCCAGCTTCCCCCAACTTCTCAAGTGCGCACCCTTGAGGAAGAAATGGCTTCAGAAACACACAGAGCTCTCCACTCATCAATTTCTTTTCCTCTTTTGATTATGCTTGTGACATATACTCTGTACCAGTGAAATTTCCACAGTATGGTCGTCTAAGGTGATTTATATGGAGATCTGCATAATGACAAAGCCAATTTTCATGCCACGGTAGATAGGAAAATACCACAAGGCCCCACTTCAACATGAAGAGCTAAGGATGGTGAGATGGCTCGGTTAAGAGCACTGACTGTGCTTGAAGAGGAACTGGGTTTGGTTCCCAGTACCCATGTAGTGGCTAACAGCTACCCATAACTCCAGTTCCAGGGGATCTGACAATCTCTCCTGACTTCTGTGGGCATTGCATGACATGAGTGTACTTACATATATGCAGGCAAAACACTCATACACATAAAATAAAAATAATAAGTAAAATATTTTTAAAAAGATGAAGAGCTATAGAGAATTGACAGATGCTGAGGGAAGGAGAATCAGTTTTCTCTTGTGATTGGTTCCCTAAGAGGAATCCCAAGTAGGCAGCACTAAACACAAGTACACATGGCCACCACTAAATGGATTTGGTGCAATATGTGTGTGTATGTGTATGTGTGCATTTATAATGTATGTATGTATACATACCAAGCAATTCTTCTTTATTTGACATGGTCTTCCTAGTTCCAACCACCAGAAGTCACTGTATGGATCAGCCTGGCCTTGCTGTCCTAGAGATCTGCCTGCCCCTGCCTCCTAAGGGCTGGGGTTAAAGGCATGTGGCACCATGCCCAGAACAAAAATTAATTTTAACAAACATTTTATTGAGTTTTACACATTTTGTATAATACATTTTGATCAAATTTATACATGTCTCCCATCTGCACTCTCCATAGCCTCTGCCCCCCACCGATTCCTGCATTCCAGCATGTATGTTAAGTCCTACCGCATCATGCAATTTTGAGCTTTAAAAAAATATGGGGAAGTTCTAGTAGTGGGTGGGAAGCTGACAGAACACATGTAATATGACAGCAGAACAGGGACATTGGGGGTGGAAGAGTGCAAATGGAGAAGGGGGTGATGGGGGGAGGAGAAGAAGGAACATGACATAAAGAAACATTTACTTTGCTTGCTAATTAGAAACTAAGGATAAAATTATAAAAATAAAAAAAAAACACTCTGAGAATTGGGAATTGGGAATCAACACACATTTCATTAGTCAAACAAAGCTGTGGGGAAGAGACACAGATGAACATACTTCCCGCTTCTTCTCCCTTTTGGTCCTGTCCCTGTCATCTTCTACAGGGCCTCATCTGCTGAGCTCCTTTGTGCCCAATGCACTCAGAAACAGTTCCTGAGCACGCGTTCCACGCCTGTCTTCTCAGTAATGCTGCCTTCAGGAAAGCCCCCCTGGCCATCTGCTGACTCAACTGCTTGACTGTGAGTTTCGCACCTGTGGTGGAATGTGAAGGAGAGTCTGTGCCGGTAAGAAGCATGGGGCTCATCATGCTGATGTTGCCAGATGGGAAGCCCATAAGCTGTCACTGCTTGTCCAGCTGACAGCAGTTAAGACATGTAGGCTGCTGCAGTTGCCCCTGCTATAAATAATACGTAAATAAAGAGCCTTACATATTAAAAAAAAAAGAAAAGAAAAGGCAAAGAGGCCAGGTGTTCACTGGGACAAGAGCATTTCAATGGGGAAGCTGAAGCAGAATCAACATAATGAGGACAGGAGGTGGCTTTAGGCTTACTGTGTGTTTAAGCATTGTCTTGCCTAGGCAGATACAACCTCAGAGTTGACTTTAAAAATATCAAGGAAAGAGATAAGGTCTCCAGGAAGCCTCCCACTCTTGCTGTCTGCACATAACATCACTTTATCAGTCAAACTCTGAAAATCAGGAGTAGAAGATGCCTTTCCAGACAGCTTAATACCACAGGACCCAATTACCTGGGGACCGACTGAAAGGGGAGATAAAACCTTCTATAATGAGATCATCAGGGGTATGCAAATGACATCCCACAGTCTGGTAATATTGTGATGGAAAAGATATTTATTCGAATCATTATATTTTCATATGGTGCATCAAAGAGCTGCCCTGGCCGAGAACTCCTGTAAAGTCACCTCTGGCAGTAGACACTCCAGGCACAGTCAGATCCCCGTGTCAGAGCTGTTCCAACCCGGAAGGCCTGGGGTGAAGGCATCACAGCACCGGAGCCTCAAGCTGCACCCAAGCCTTGGGAGACAGGTCCAGGCTTCTCAGCAGCGTGCTTGCTACTGCAGAGTGGATGTAGCACAAAGCTGCAGGAAGAAGCAACGGAACAGAAGAGAACGCCAGGAGCTTTGTGACCAATGCTTGGCAATGTGCTTCCCACTTCTCCTTTATTCTCCTTAGTTCCTGGAAGAAACAGACTATTGTCCTCCTTTTCCTTACTGGGAGAGAGAGAGAGAGAGAGAGAGAGAGAGAGAGAGAGAGAGAGCTTGCTTAGTCATGGCTGCACAGAGGAGAGTTGGGTCTGAGTAACATGATCAGAATCTGTGAAGCCACCTGCATGCCTCCTATCTGTGCTGTGTCTGTAGACATTCAGTGGAGAGGCGGGTGTGCCCCAGGTACGATCAGAGCTTAGTGGACACCTGTTGAGAGGCAGGGGTGCCCCAGGTATGACCAGACTGCAGGGTGTATTTTCTCTGGATCTGGGGAGAATATTATTTTTCTGCTGGTTTTGCTAGTTGTGCCTTCCATAGAGTGCTGTTATTAGAGTCCCTCACCCCATAGACACCCCTGTCAGGCATGTCTAGGATGTGAGGAGACTTCCAGAGGATCCATGTCTTTGGGGGTATTCTGGTTCATTTCAGTATTTCTCTGTGACATCATCCCATTAATTCTTTGCCTCAAACTTAATTCCATTCATTCTTTTCCCCCTTTTAATATTATCAACTTAAAAAGAATTGGTTGATAATTCCTAATTCTTTCCTATAATTTCTCGTGCCATTTTTTCTAATAAGCGAAGGGTAGGCTTTTGTATTTTCCAGGTTTGATAATTCCAGCTCGGTGGTTCTATTCATGTGGACTCTGTCATCATACTGCCCCATTCTTCTGTCCCAGATAAAAAACTTTTAGGTTTTTTAGTTAATCTGTGATTTTTAAAAGAAACATTCTGTTTTACCTCATATTTTAATGTGAAAAACATTGAAGTGAAACTAGGTAACTTCTGCAGGGAAAAGAAGTTCATTTTGGTTCATGTTTCTAGAAGTTGGAAAGTCTAAGTGCTGGTGCCTGCACCTGCTCAGTTTCTGGTGAGGGGCTCCTGCCACTCCCACTCCTGATCCAAAGCAAAAGCGAAAGGCGCACGCACACACACACACACACACACACACACACACACACACACGACAAAGTGCACACAGAGGTTGGCCTTACTGATAGCAAACTTCTCTCAGGTTAATCTGTCACAGTTTTACCAAATTTTAACATGAGTTTTGGATAGGGAAACAATATTCAGCCCACAGCTTGTTCCATTAAGCCCTTGGCCCCTTCCTGTATATTTCTATCTTTCACTAGGATGCAAATGTCAAATAAGGTCTAGTTCAAGGTGCTTGCCCTCTCTCACCGCTTGTCAGTAGATATTCCAGATACAGAATTCCTGCTGCATTCCCCAGATCACTTGAAGGGCAGCTTTGAGCTGCTCACTGAGATCTAATGGCAAATTTACTCTGCATTGATGCTGTACAATAAGTTGCTATGATGTAGGTACACTTTCTGTGAAGACTGTCACAATCAGGCAAATTCATCTTAGTATATTCAGCACTTTACACACCATCTTTCATGTTTGTGTATGTGTGTGCATGTGTGTATAATGTGAGTGTGATGGTATGCTAAGGACATGGAAGGTAATCTCAGCAAATTGTTAATGTGAGATATACAGTATATTAACAGTCATTTTGTTCAAAGTAGAGTCTTCGGAGTTTATTCATCTTGTAACTACAGCTTTCTGACCCCTTTGACAGTATCTTCCCACTACCCTCCATTTTTGGTCTGAGCAGCCAACATTCCATTCCTGTTTCATGACTGTACCTTTCATTGCCCTGTACAAAACAAGTATAGATCTATTCCCTTTTTAAAGGACACTGGGGTGGGCCTGGACCATAACCTTTTTTAAAACTTTTTAATTTCTATTGAGTACATTTCATACAATATTTCTTAATCAAATTTAGACTCGTTCCCCCATCCATGCCCACTGCTCGTGCCCCCCCGCCAGAGCTCATGGATTCTGTCATACATGTTAAGTCCTGTCTTGCATATTTTTCTGTCTTTTATAACCTTTTGATGCACAAGTTTACTGTTTCGGTCAGTTCTTTGAATAGGTTTTTCTCTCTCTCTTTTGTTACCTTTAATTTTATATTATTCCAAAATATGCATATATATTCTCCACACATAAATCAAAATTACAAAATCTGAAAATAAACTATATGTTAATTCCAAAGCACATTTAGAGATTTGCATTTTAACAGTAAAGTTGCATGCAGGTAAAAAGAAATATAACTTTACATTCTCTCTCTTTTTTAGAATACTAATATCAATATTCCTATATGTCAGAACACACCATAGGATTACTTAAGGATAAATTAGGAATTGTTATAGCATGTATAAATAAAGAGAGAAAATATTTTTTACAAAATATTTTAACTGTTAAATATATTCTTTTTTTTTTTTCCGAAAAGATGTCATGATTTCCCCAAGGAAATGCTTGAAGTTTCATCCTTGGTAAACCCAAACAACCATCAATCCTGTCCCTGTGCTCCACACTGGGGTCCTTCCCCACCATGGTCACCCAAATGAGGTCCAGCAAGCGTGTGTCCTGTCTTGATCTTCCTGCACTGCCCTCCATGACATAGCCTGGGTAGTCAAACAATGGCAGTCTACTCTCTGAAGAGGATGGTTGAAAAACCAAAAGGAGCCAGGGGCTCCACCTCAACAAAACCAAAACCAAAACCAAAAACAAACAAGCCTGAGTGACCCTTGAGGACCAGATCCTCAACTGACCTTGAGAAAATAAAAACCTTGGTTAATCTGGACTAACTGTGTGGCCTTAAGCATCCAAAAGGAAAGTATAACCAGAAATAAATAATCTGTAAGGTCTGAGAAATTGCACTTCAGATATAAAACTTGAGAATCCTCCAAACCTTCAGTGCCAGACGGGGACTACTATGATATCCAGCTTGTAGACTGAGTGGCTACTGGGATTTCAGACCATAACCTTTTAAGTTAGCATTCAGTGTAGTAGATTTTGTTATGACACTTTTGCACATACATACCATTGTTCTTGTTCTTCTGCATCCCCACCCCATCACCTCTGCCTCTGCCCTGTTTGCTCCCAGGAGTCACTCCCACTTTTAAGACATTTGTGGGGCATTGGTGTTTCTGTAATTCCCTCTCCACTTCCTTGAGTTTTTTTTCTACCCTCTCCTAGATTCACATCTAGTTTTACGTTACACACACACACACACACACACACACACATGTACACATACACAGACACATACATACAAGCTAAAAATCTATATTCTAAATATTAAAGAAAATATGATGTTTTTCTTGATGGATCTTGTTTATCTTACTTAAAATAATGATCTCTCCTCCCATCTGTTTTCCTGAAAAAGTCATGAAAAAAAAAATATATATATATATATCTGTGAAAAATTTCATTGTATATACATGCATTTTCTTTTTTACCTTTATTACTTATTTTTGTGTTATAAAATGTCTTATTTTATTTTAAATCCAAGCATACAACATGGAAATAGATAAAGCCTTGTCCCTCAATTAAATATAATTTAAAATAATGCATAAGTAGTTTCAAATAAAATATCATTCAAAATTTAAAAATCAGTCCAACAATCTGGGTGTAATAGCACATGCTTTTACTTCTAGGTCTCCAGTAGGAGGAGTGGAAGTTTAAGAAACAAAGACAAATTAAAACACAAGATTCCCAACAACCTGCAGAGAACTTAGAACTTTGCCATTTCCTTCAATCCTGGATGTAGAAAAAGAGTGAACCAGGGTAAAGGTATTCATGGAGAATAACATAGGGAACACTTCTAGTGATAACTAAAATATTTAATTACAGAGAAAAGTAAGCATTTCTTCAGGTGTCATAGTTCTGTATAACAGAGGAAGTTTTCTGGAAACACTTTCAGAGAATGAAATATATATGTATATAATATATATATATATATATTAATATATAATAAACATCATATATATATAATGAATATATACATATATGTATAGAATTCATTGGTTATCTGCTTTTCATGATTCATATCAGACTGGATGAAATAGAATCTCAAACTGGCATTAAATTTGGAGTTTCTTGATGATTGAAGGTATTGGGACTTTTTCAAAATATGCATTGACCATTTACATTTCTTTCTTTCTTTTTTTAAAGATTTTTTTATTTAATTTTATTTATTTCTGTATGTGTATGAATGTACTGTCTGCATGCAGGTTTGTGCACCCATGTCGTGCAACGCAGCGGAGGTCAGAAGAGAGTCTTGGATTCACCTGGAACTGGAGTTCTCCTGGAATTGGAGTTTCAGACGTTTTTCGGCCACCATGTGGGTGCTGGGGATCGAACCCAGGTCCTCTGTAAGAGCGGTCGGCGTTCTTAACCACTAGGCTGGTCTATTCATTGGGGCTGGAGACAAGGCTCAGCTGTTAAGAGAAATGACTCTTGCAGAGGACCTGAGTACAATTCCCAGCATCCACATGATGGCTAACAACCATGTGTAACACCAGTTCCAGGGGTTCTGATGCCCTTTTATGACATCCACAGGCATTGCAGGACCTGGGTGCACCTACCTACATGTAAGCAATACACGTGTACGCATAAAATAAATATGATAAAATGCTTTTAAAAAGAAATGTTTATTCATTTCATTAGCCCATTTAATGATTGGATTTTTTGCAGATATTTAATTTTGGAGTTTTTCATATACTCTAGATATTAATCTCTTGCCAGATGTATAGTTGGAAATTTCCTCCAATTCTGTAAGCTTTCTTTTCACGCTGTTGACTGGTAATTTTTGTATTTAGTGAAGACATTTTTAATGGTATGAAATCCCATTTGTCTGTCCTTACAATTGCCTTCAGAGCACTCGACCTCCTTTTTAGAATTCCCTTGCCCAGCCTACATATTGAAGTGTTTTTCCTATGTTTTCCTCAGCTGTTTCAGATCTTACATTAAGGTCATCGATCCATTTAGAATTGATGTTATTGCATACGGTAAGAAATGGGTCTAGTTTATGGAGGAAATTCACTTTTCCCATCACCATTTGTTAGAACGACTCTTTTCTCTATTGTAGATGTTAGTACTTCTGTCAAGAAGTAGGTAGGTGTGACCATGGGTTAATTTTCAAGCGGTCAGTCCCACTCTATTGTTGTGCGTGTCTCTTTATGTGTCACTATGATGATGTTTTTGCTGCTAGTGCTTGTAGAATAATTTGAGGTAAGCCATTGGTATAGCTCCATCATAGCTTTTTCTATTTGCATTGCCTAGACTATTCAAAGCCTTGTTCCTGAATTTTAGAATGGTTATTTATAGTTCTGAGAAGAATGTCATTGGAATTTTTGTGGGAATTTTATCAAATCTAGGGACCACTTTCAGTAATCAAACATTTTTTTACAATATTATTTCTGCCAATCTGTGAGCATGTTTGTTTATTTTTCTTCTGTGTTCTGTTTCAATGTTTTCATTGTAGAGGTTTTGATCTCTAGGCTTATTCTTAAGTTCAAAAAAGTCATTGTAAATGGATTTTGTTCTTGTTTTTTGCTTATTTTTCTTGACATCCTTCTTCAAAAGTTGATATAGAAAGGCTATTGACTTTTGTATGTGATTTTTGTATTGTCTTCTTTTTAAAAATTTTTTATTTATTTTGTATGTGTATGAATGTACTGTCTGCATACAGGTTTGTGCACCCATGTCCTGCAATGCCGCAGAGGTTAGAAGAGAGTGTCAGATTCCTTGGTACTGGAGTTAAAGACGGTTCTCAGTCACCATGTGGGTGCTGGGGATTGAGCCAGGTCCTCTGCAAGAGCAGTAGGTGCTCTTAACTGCTAAGCCATCTCTCCAGCCCCCTTTTTAATTAAAAAAAATTAATTTATTTTGTATGTGTATGAATGTATATCTGCATGCAGATTTGTGCACCCATGTCATGCAATGTGTTTTATCTTCTACTATGCTGAATGTGTCTAATAAATCTTAAAGAGTTTTCAAGTAAATTATTTAGGTTATTTTAAATATGGGAATGCCATTGTGCAAATAAGGATCCTGGACTTATCTCATTTGTAACTCAAGTAATTCTTTCTCTCCTCTTATTGCTCTAGCTAAGGTTTGAGCATAATGTTTAAGAAGACTAGAGAGAAGTAAGCATTCTTTTTCTTATTTTTGGTATTATATTTATTTGTTTTTTATATAATTTTTTTCATTGTTATTAAACTTTTCCATAGGTCATACATCATTTCTCAATCAAATCTAGAATTGTTTTCCTTTCCATGCCCCCAAGCCCTACCCAAGTCCCTGCACTCTGCCATACATGTCCTGTATCTTTTTCTGAGTCATTCCAGAGTTTTTTTCAGTTATTTTGTTGTTGTTATCTCCAACTTGTATTGCTATAGTATATATATATATATATATATATATATATATATATATATATCATACACACATATCATTTGAATTGGAGGACTTTTTTTTACTCACTCCTGATCTTAGAGGAAATGCTTTTAGTTTCTCTTCATTTAGTATAATGTGGGCTATAGGTTTGTCATATGTAGCCCTTACTATGTTGATATATGTTCCTTCTATTTCTTGTTTCTTTAGAAGTTATACTATGAAGGGATGTTAAACTTTCTTAAAAACTTTTTTTGTCTACTGAAATGATTATGTGGTTGCTGTCCTTAATTCAATGTGTATGTAGTAAAATAAATCACCAGACAACAAATCTGCCCATTACAGTGATCTTGGCCATCTAGTCCTCTACAACTGTGAGAAATAATTTCTGTTGTTTAGAGGATTCTCAATCTGCTGCATTTTGTCATTTCAACCCAAGCAGACAGAAGCAAATCTAATTGCATAACATCTTGTTTTACTAACCTTTCTCAGCCAAAATCAAGGCTCTGATTTTTTTCTCTGATTTTCTGGATCTTCAAATTTCAATGAATCTAAGCTTGATGTGTACTTTTCCATTTCTTGCAGAAACAGCTTCAGATTTTCTCTGACCTTGTTGCTTAAGATCTCCTTCTGGTTCAAGAATGGAAAAATGAGCCAGTGAACCCATGATAATGTTTGAAAGTCTAATCTTGATGCCAATTTTAAGTGCTACTCTATGTGTTTAAGATTAGCTATCAATATACCCACTTGAACTGCATTTCTCAGGCTCATAAAGAATAAGCTACAGAGTAGGTGGATAGCCATCTATAAGCACAAAATTTACCATCTTCTATACCTGTTGTGAATTATCAACAGAAAAGCTACATTGGTATAACTTAAACATTTTTTTCCTTCATTTGTGTTTCTTTACAGGTTGAGAGAGTAAAAGTTCACAAGGAGGACATATTCTATCTAAACTGATAACATAATCAAACATACTTGAATTACTTGTTACTAATTTCAATATGTGAAATACTCAGATGCTCAGAGAATCAGGCAGAAGATAGGACAGGCTATGATGTTGGTAGGATATCCTCTCAATTTCCTTGATAGACTCATTAAGATATAGAACTTCTGCTGGATCAGGACCCTGGACCAGTTTTAGTGGCTGATTCTTAGCCAGTAGAATGCAGCAGAAGTTATAAGGTGAGGCAGGGTGAGACCTGGTGACCTACCTGAGATTTGACCTCTGGCTTCCTAAGGTGCTGTCTAATCACCCAGATTGCTTTCACTCTGCCATGTTGTAAAGAAGCTCAACTATTCCATGAAGCTCTACCATATAGAAAGTTCTACAGACTATAGGAAGAGAGGGAGATAGCAGGTTATCTGTCTAATCTCTTCACTCTTCCATTCCCCCTATTGTTTGCTTAGTATCTTGAATGTTGCTCAGTCAAAACTGTGTCACTGAGCCCTTTCTAATGTCCTCACCCAGGAAGGGTGGAAGATAATATAATATTGTTTGATATTTTATGCTACTGACTTGGTGGTTCTTATATGAAAAGAATAATCATATTATTCTTTTGTTAAATGTATTTGTAACTTAACAAAGTAAACTTCTAAATTTATATATAGTTGCCATTTTCTAGAGTTCAACAGGAAAAGAGCCCTTGAAAGTTACTTTCCAGTAACTATAATAACATATCATCACCAAGAGTAACTTTGAAAGAAATAATTTATTGACCTAGAGCTCCAGAGGGGTAGTCTGTGGCAGCAGATGGCTGGATCAGGAAGCTGAGCACATACCTTCAACAGCAAATGTGAAGCAGAACTGCAAACTGGAAGTGGGGTAAGGCTCTGAAGTCTCAAATCCCACCCCCGGTGATATACTTCCTCCAGGAAGGCCATCTGTCCTCAACATTACATAACTTCCCCAAATGAACTATCAAGTGGGGACTAAGTATTGAAATACTTGAGCCTGTAGGGATATTTCTCACTCAAATCCCCACAGACCCAAATCTTAAAGAGTTCTTAATTTTAAAGATAGAATTATCTGTTACTCTGTCACACAATGAAGAAAGACTTTTAGACATTTCCTTTTCTTTTTTGAGACAGGGTCTCCCTATAGACTCAGCTGACCTGAACTCACTCTGTAGACCAGGCTGGCCTTGAACTCACAGAGATCCACCTGCCTCTTGCCTCCCAAGTGCTAGGATTAAAGGTGTACGCCACCACGCCCAGCTTAAAGGGGGTTGTTAACTGCCATGTGGGTGTTGAGAATTGAACTCAGGTCCTCTGGAAGAGCAGTTGGTGCTCTTAACTGCTGAGCCATCTCTCCATCCCCAAGACTTTTATTATTTTAAGAAACATAATTGGCATGGAAATCAATGATCTTTTCACAGGAAGACAGAATGCTACCACTCACTCAGGGCAACATGTATTCAGTAGAGAATACAGATCAGCAGAGTTTCCACTTAACCTGAAGCTCAGAGAGTACTTTCCATCATGAATCCATCTAGAAAAATAATATTCAGAGGAATGTTAAATTGAAGTAGTTTTCTTTTTATTTAATTTATTTATTTATTTTTTATTTTTTATATTTTTATAAAATCGAGACCCGTGTTCCCCCATCCCCCCACTCCACCAGAGTTCATGCATTCTGCCAAACATGCTTTTCATCTCTTTCTCAGTCTTTCTCAACACTTTCCATGTGGAAGTTGATTGTTTTGAGCAGAAGTTCACTGTTTCAGTCAGTTCTTCAATGCAGTCCTTTCTGCTGTTGTTGTTGTTGTTGTTTCCAATATGCATCACTCCCAACTGCTTTGGACAAAAGCTCAAGGGGCCGTGCACAAGAAATACTTACAACTAGGCAATTGGCACTAGCATCCACAGATGAGGGATACCATTCACTGTTTGTTTTTCTGGGACTGTGTTACTTCACTCAGCATGATGTCCTCCAGCTCCAGCCATTTTCCTGCAAAGCTCATGATGTCATCTTTCTTTACTGCTGCATAGAACTCCATTGTGTAGATGTACCACATTTTCCCTATCCACTCATCAGTTGAGGGGCATTTGTGTTTGTTCCAGCTCCTTGCTATTGTGAAGAGAACTGAAATAAACATGGCTGTGCATGTATCTCTGCGGTGGGGTGAGTCAATTGAAGTAGTTTTCTAAGCAACATGAGTGCCATGCTATAGTGTTTGAAATTTATTCTGTGAGTGCCAGTGTCTAAAGTACAGAATATTATTGGAGGATGGACGTTTTCAAATAACATACATATGTACACATAAGTACATACACATATGTTCTCTCTGCTCTGTGTCACTGTCTTTGACTATATGTTTCTGTCTCTCTTCTTTGCATATGTTTATGTGTATATGTATGCATGTATGTATATCTATATGTGAGTAGGTATGGATACAGGTATATTCAAGGGGATTACTTCTGGGCAAATTGACTTCATATTATTCATTTATTTGAAAGCCTAAATGTAACAAGATATGCGAATGGGTAAATTAGCATGCTGTTTTATTTTATTGAGGCTGGACATTGGTATTCCTAATTCTTCAGAGTTTGGACTCTCTGGCACTTAAAGTGTTGATTCCTCTTGTTCTTGGGCCTTTAGCTTTGAATGGAAGTTGCCCCTCCATGATACTGGGCCCCCCACTTGCAGATTACAGATTCTTGTACTGTCTGGCTTATATAATTGTATTAACTAATCTTTGATAAATGTAAATATATATATATATATATATATAATATATATATATATAATATATAAAATAGATATGAACTTTTG
>VZQC01001780.1:219544-308052 GCA_009823505.1 Rhizomys pruinosus | reverse complement strand
AACCGTCTGTAACTCCAATTCCAGGAGAACTCCAGTTCCAGGGGAATCCGAGACCCTCTTCTGACCTCCGCGGCATTGCACGACACGGGTGCACAAACCTACATGCAGACAGTACATTCATACACATACAAAAATAAATAAAATTAAAAAAAAAAAAGAAGTCTCAGATATCCTCATCATAGTACCAATATAGAAATATCTAAGAAATGAATAAAGATTGTCAAAAA
The DNA here is from genome assembly GCA_009823505.1 of Rhizomys pruinosus. NCBI lineage: Eukaryota > Metazoa > Chordata > Mammalia > Rodentia > Spalacidae > Rhizomys > Rhizomys pruinosus. The sequence continues at coordinate 307,825 of VZQC01001780.1, read as the reverse complement.
TCTCAATGGTCAGAGACCAGCATTAATATTTATGAAAATGCCTACCAAGCTGGGGCTGGAGTGATGGCTCAGTGCTAAAGAGTACTGGCTGGCTGTTCTTTCAGAAGATCTGAGGTTGATTCCCAGCACCCCCATGGCTGCTAACAATTGACTGTAACTCTAGTTCCAGGGGATCCAATACCCTCTTCTGGCCTCCATAGGCTTCACACAACATATGTGCATTTACATACACATAAAACAATAAAACAAAAATAGAGAATGCCTACATGGATTTATTTTGCCATATTTTTATAGTAGTTTATGATCTAATGTGTGCTGAACAACAAAAAATAACAATGCGATGGTGCTCAGCTTCACTGTGTCTCCAGAATGGAGATCAAGATGTATAATAAAGAAGAAAATACCTAAAGAAACAAATGAATAAAAGTTGGAAACAAGTGCTAAGTGAGTACAAACATATTTACTCACAGAGACAAGATGCAAAGAGGAAGAGATCATATTATGACTTGAGACTGCAGAAGCAGAGGAAAGATAGATTTGGGAAAGGCAATTAGTGAGGTACACCAAAGGGCATGATGAGGTGTTCAAATAGTGTTCCTGATGAAGAGGTGCTAAATTGCTCTTAAGCAGGAGTGGTAGTTTTAGAAAGTTATAAACATAAATACATAAAAATATACCTTCTGAGAAGAAGGATAATAAGCATCATGCTACCTCACTGCTTCAGGTGTTCTTAATGTCTCCATTAAGTGGTGGACAGATGGAGATCCGCAGTAGTGTAGGAACAGTCATAGGGTGATCTGTAATTTAACCAATACCTTATGGATAGATAGTTGTCTGGTTGTCAATAAAAATGTCATGTTGAGTATGTGTCCCTGGATAGGACTCTTGTATTAAATCTGTGCCAGTCAGGGCTCAAGAACCATTGCAAAAGAGGGGAGGAAAAACTGTAAGTCAGGGTTGGTGGATGACCACATGGAAGCAGAGTTTACAGCAATGGTGATATGTTCAAGACCCCATGCAAACTCAACCCCCTCAAACCAGCATAGAAGTGGAGAAATCAGTAAGAAGCCTCAACCTTAGCTCAGGAACTATTGGCAACTGGTCACTACTGGGCTAGGGAGAATTGGTCAGGGAGTGATGCTAGATGGGTTGACCAGGCTCCAGTAGATGGACTCACACTGAGGGACATCTGGATACACAAACTTCACGTGTTAAGGCCTTAACATGTAAGACAGAATACATGAGGGGCCAGAGAGATGGGTCAGCAGTTAAAAGCACTGGCTGCTCTTGCGGAGGACCCAGATTCAATTTCCAGCACCCACAAGGTGACTAACAACCATCCTTAACTCCAGTTTTAGCTTTATCTGACACTGTTTTCTCATGTTTGCAGACACTGCATGACACAGATGAACTTACACACATAAAGACAGTACATATAATAATACAGATTTCATACACATAAAATTCAAATAATAAAATATTTTTCAAAAAGACAAGAATGCATGAAATCTTGTGGGGAAGTATAGGGGAGGTACAGGTAGGGGAGAGTCCTAAATATGATTAAGACGTACTATAGGAAATGCACAAAAAGTCAATAAATTGTTTCTTTCCATGCTGTCACACACTTTCTTGAGTAAATGATAGAGAAAAATTGGCTGAAAGTAATTGTCAGGTAGATGAGATGTATGTTGTCAACTTATTTCTAGATTCTCCTTTGAAAATTATCGAAATTTTGGTTTTCTCCAGCATAGAATAAGTACCACTATTTGTTGATGAGAAAACTAAAATTACATCTAATTTATTTCTATGAATTTCATGATTTGTGGATAAAATTTAAGCTGAAATTTTGACAGAGGTAGAAAGTAATAATAGGATGAAGGTTGTTCTAATTCTAATTTTGGAAAGCCTAAAAGAACCCCGCTGGATCATCTTTATAAACACCATGAAACTAAATGAATTTAGAGATAAAAATGACTGTAAAAATCAGTAGCTTTTTCTTAGTAAAAATTGAAGAATATAGAACCAAAAATCCCATTTACAATCCAGTCAGCATATACTTCATAAAATACCTGGGCTCTTTCAGATGAAAGGGGAGAGTCAGCAGATGAAAACATTTACCTGGCTCATAAGGGAGGACTCAGAACTCTCAAAGTGCCTGTTGAGTCCTGTTGTTTATTGCACATTTATAAATTCAATGAACTTCTGAATAAAGCTGCAATGATTGTTTTGACTGACCTGAATCCATCTTGAAAAGTAAGTTCACATCATTAGGAAGGCCGCTTTGACACAGAGGAGCAATGAAAAGTGAGTTATCTCATAAACTAAAACCTCTTATGAGCCTATTTTAATCACTTATAAATGACCCAATGATGAAGGAATGAGAAAGCAGACTAGACTCCAGAACATAGAGGATTCTGGAAAGGAGGTTGGAAATGATCATTCTCTGGGGGCTGGAGAGATAGCCTAGCGGTTAAGAGCACCGATGCTCTTGCAGAGGACCCGGGTTCGATCCCCAGCACCCACATGGCGGCTAAGAACCGTCTGTAACTCCAATTCCAGGAGAACTCCAGTTCCAGGGGAATCCGAGACCCTCTTCTGTCCTCCGTGGCATTGCACGACACGGGTGCACAGACCTGCATGCAGACAGTATTCATAATCAAAACTTTGCGGCACCTAGAAGGTAAGTTTTCATTAGGACTCATTATGAAATAGTTTGTTACATGTAGGTGGCCACAGAGGGGTTCGATGTTATGGGCAACTGAGGCTTTCTTTCCTTTCGATGTTCAGACGGGTCAACCTTTCAGTTGGGCACTTTTGGGTACATCCTACTCAATGCAAAGCTGTATCTTTTTCTTTCTCAGCCATTAAGTGGGTGACATTTTGCCTGTTGGAACCACAAATCTTTTCCTATATTAGTTTTAAGATTTGGAATTGCAAGGTTTTTGACGGAAGTTTCATGTCTATCGGTACCCCCCTTTTTTTTTTTAACCCCTGAGCTCCAGAAGACAGTTGTATTATACAATAACTATAGGGTGGAATCAAGCTCAGAGTTCATCAAATTTCCCATTTTGTGTTGAGTGACTATATATGATTAACTTGGGGAGCAAACTTAATTTTTATGTTAAATCACCTTAAAGAGATGTACAAGTGATGTACTGTACAACAGAGAAACTATAGAGAACATTTGTAGTGTGCCAATCCCAGAGTTATTCTTATATACAGATTTTATGTAAAACAAATGTGGACAACACAGATTTATACTCCATTTTAACTCGGATGCATTACCGGTTTTTTTCAGAGTCTGTAAACCATTGTTGTTTACACACAATCAATTAAATATGCATTAATCGAATATACACCCGTGTCCCTCCTGTATATCCCAAATCTAATTGCTATTGGCTCTCTCCTAGAGAGGAATAACCCATGGCTGATGCCACAACTTACATGCCTCTACGTGAGGAGATGTCATAAGCCACAGTAAGACTCTGTCAATTTAACAGGAAAAAAATGTAATTCATGGATCAAGATATATCTAAACATATGTGTCTATACCAAAGTAACCTACCATAACTATTAATGTGGTTTAAATACCTATATATCGGGCTGGAGAGATAGCCTAGCGGTTAAGAGCACCGACGCTCTTGCAGAGGACCCGGGTTCGATCCCTAGCACCCACAGGTGGCTAAAACCGTCTGTAACTCCCAATTCCAGGGAGAACTCCAGTTCCAGGGGAAATCCGAACCCTCTTCTGACCTCCGCGGCATTGCACGACATGGGTGCACAGACCTACATGCAAAAAACAAACAACAAAAAAAAAAATAAATAATAATAAAAAAAATAAAAAAAAAAATAAATAAATACCTATATATCTAAATTGCTGTGCTTCATTAGTAGGATCAAAAGGTTATTCCTGGACAAACTGTAGCCCATGAAAGGAAACAGCCAAATTGACCAGAGTCCAAGACAACAGCTCCAGAGAAGTGGACTGTTCTGCTTCTCCACCCACCTGTGCCCCTTTTCTAAGCCCAGGAATAATCTGCAGAAGAGGGGGCGGGTAGAATGTAAGGCTGCGAGGGGTGAAGGGTGAAACACACAGCAATGTAGATGGACCCTCATTTGATCAAACTGATTTGAACATACAACCCCTCACACACGCTGGAAGGTGGGGCGTGGGGGTTTGGGCACAACAGCCTGCAAGTTGGTTTTACATAAGGATGCTTGTACTCATGGATTAAATCACTTATAGCTACAAAATGGAAAAAGAAAACTGAGAGAAATATGCAGGACAGTTATGTCAGAAGCATGATCTCGGTTGGGGTGGGGGTGGGGGGGAAGGGAAAGGGAAATATGCTGAACTCAATTGGAAAAGATGTATGAAATGCACAAAAGCATCAATAAAAATGTTAAAAATAAAAAAAAAAAGAAACTACGACACCAATCTTTATTTATGCACTGGCATGTCTACATTTAGATTTCATCTGTTTTGTTGAGTTTGTATTTAATATTTTCTTAGGTTCTTTGGAATTTATTTTGATGTAAGAAGCAACTCTGATTGAGTTTTTCCTACTAATGACCTTCCTGCAGTCTCAGCACAAGTTCCTGAATACTCTGCATTTTCTCCTTGGAGTCCGTGCTGATTTCATTATAGCTTAGCTTCTCATGTGTCCTATTTAAAAATTATTATTTTTTTTTTTTTTTTAGAATGATCTTTCCTTTTTTTTTAATTTTTTTATTATTATTTATTTTTTTGTATGTGTATGAATGTACTGTCTGCATGCAGGTCTTTGCACCCGGTTCGTGCAATGCCACGGAGGACAGAAGAGGGTCCTCGATGCCCCTGGAACTGGAGTTCTCCTGGAATTGGAGTTTACAGACGGTTCTTAGCCGCCATGTGGGTGCGGGGGAATCGAACCCGGGTCCTCTGCAAGAGCATCGGTGCTCTTAACCGCTAGGCTATCTCTCCAGCCCCCAGAGAATGATCATTTCCAACCTCCTTTCCAGAATTCCTCAATGTTCTGGAGTCTAGTCTGCTTTCTCATTCCTTCATCATTGGGTCATTTATAAGTGATTAAAATAGGCTCATAAGAGGTTTTAGTTTATGAGATAACTCACTTTTCATTGCTCCTCTGTGTCAAAGCGGCCTTCCTAATGATGTGAACTTACTTTTCAAGATGGATTCAGGTCAGTCAAAACAATCATTGCAGCTTTATTCAGAAGTTCATTGAATTTATATGTGCAATACACACAGGACTCAACAGGCACTTGGAGAGTTCGGAGTCCTCCCTTATGAGCCAGGTAAATGTTTTCATCTGCTGACTCTCCCCTTTCATCTGAAAGCACAGGTATTTTATGAAGTATATGCTGACTGGATTGTAAATGGGATTTTTGGTTCTATATTCTTCAATTTTTACTAAGAAAAAGCTACTGATTTTACAGTCATTTTTATCTCTAAATTCATTTAGTTTCATGGTGTTTATAAAGATGATCCAGCGGGGTTCTTTTAGGCTTTCCAAAATTAGAATTAGAACAACCTTCATCCTATTATTACTTTCTACCTCTGTCAAAATTTCAGCTTAAATTTTATCCACAAATCATGAAATTCTAGAAATAAATAGAGATGTAATTTTAGTTTTCTCAATCAACAAAAGTGGTACTTATTCTATGGCTGGAGAACCAAAATTTCTTAATTTTCAAAGGAAATCTAGAAATAAGTTGACAACATACACTCATCTACTCTACTGACACATTACTTTCACCATATTTCCTATCATTTACTCAAGAAAGTGTGTGACAGCATGGAAAGAAACAATTATTGACTTTTTGTGCATTTCCTATAGTACGTCTTAATCATATTTAGGACTCTCCCCTACCTGTACCTCCCCTATACTTCCCCACAAGATTTCATGCATTCTTGTCTTTTTTGAAAAATATTTATTATTTGAATTTTATGTGTATGAAATCTGTATTATTATATGTACTGTCTTTATGTGTGTAAGTTCACCTGTGTCTGCAGTGATGCAAACGTGAGAACAAGGTCGGATCTAACTGGAGTTAAGGGATGGTTGTTCACACCTTGGTGGTGCTGGAAATTGAACTGTCTCTGGGCCTCCGCAAGAGCAGCCAGTGCTTTTAAACTGCTGACCCATCTCTCTGGCCCCTCATGTATTCTGTCTTACATGTTAAGGCCTTAACACGTGAAGTTTGTGTATCCAGATGTCCCTCATGTGAGTCCATCTACTGGAGCCTGGTCAACCCATCTAGCATCACTCCCTGACCATATTCTCCCCTAAGCCAGTAGTGACCAGTTGCCAATAGTTTCCTGACTAAGGTTGAGGCTTCTTACTGATTTCTCCACTTCTAGCTGGTTTGAGGGGGTTGAGTTTGCATGGGGTCTTGAACATATCACCATTGCTGTAAACTCTGCTTCCATGTGGTCATCCACCAACCCTGACTTACAGTTTTTCCTCCCCTCTTTTGCAATGGTTCTTGAGCCCTGACTGGCACAGATTTAATACAAGAGTCCTATCCAGGACACATACTCAACATGACATTTTTATTAACAACACGACAACTATCATCCATAAGGGATTGGTTTTAAATGACCAGATCACCTAATGACTGTTCCTACAACTACTGCGGATCTCCATCTGTCCACAACTTAATGGAGACATTAAAACACCTGAAGCAGTGAGGTAGCAGATGCTTATTACCTTCTCTCAGAAGGATATATTTTTATGTATTAATGTTATAACTTTGCTAAAACTGACCACTCCTGCTTAAGAGCAATTAGCACTCTTCATCAGGAACACTATTTGAACACCTCATCATGCCCTTTGGTGTACCTCACTAATTGCCTTTCCCAAATCTATCTTTCCTCTGCTTCTGCCAGTCTAAGGTCATAACTATGATCCCTCTTCCTCTTTGCCATCTTGCTCTGTGAGTAAAATATGTTTGTTTTACTTCCTCTAGCACTTGTTTCCAAACTTTATTGCATTTGTTCTTTAGGTATTTTCTTCTTTATTATACATCTTGATCTCCATTCTGGAGACACAGTGAAGCTGAGCACCATCGCATTGTTCATTTTTTGTTGTTCCAGCACACATAGATCACTAAACTACTATAAAAATATGGCAACAATAAATCCCATGTAGGCATTCTCTCATCTTTTGTTTTATTGTTTTATGTGTATATGTACACTGCATGTATGTGCAATGTGTGAAGTGTCTAGGAGGCCAGAAGAGGGTATTGGATCCCGAACTAGCGTTACAGTCCCCAATTTGTTAGCAGCCATGGGGGTGCTGGCGAATGCAACCTCAGATCTTCTGAAAGAAACAATCGCCGCCAGTACGCTTTTACCACTGGCCATCACTCCAGCCCCAGGCCTTAGGTAGGCCATTTCATAAATATTAATGCTGGTCTTCTGACCATTGAGATTTTTACAATCTTTAATTCATTTCTTAGATATTTCTTATATTGGTACATGATGAGGATATCTGAGACTTTCTTTTTTTTTTTAATTTTATGTATTTTTGCTATGTGTATGAATAATGTATGTCTGCATGTCAGGTTTGTTTGTGCACCTGTCGTGCAATGCCGCGGAGGTCAGAAGGGGGTCTCCTCGATTCCCCTGGAACGGGTTATTCCGGTTTCTCCTGGATTGGAGTTGACTTAGAAGGTTCTTCGTCGCCATGTGGGTTGCTGGGGATCGAACCCGGGCTCCCGCAAGAGCGTAGGTGCTCCTAACCGCTAGGCGATCTCTCAAGCCCGAGACTTTAATTGTCAAACTCCCTTTACCATCTCTCTCTCTCTCCTCTCTCTCTCCTCCTCCTCTCACTCGTCCTCTCTCCTCTCCTCTCCGGTCTCCTCCTCCCCCTCTCTCGCTCTCCATCCTCTCTCTCTCTCTCATCTGTATGTCGTGAGAGAATCCTCCATAGAAACAGATCCAAAGTCAGATATATATATAGTATATATATATATAATATATATAATCATAATATATTTACATTTATCAAAGATTAGTTAATACAATTATATAAGCCAGACAGTACAAGAATCTGTAATCTGCAAGTGGGGGGCCCAGTATCATGGAGGGGCCCAACTTCCATTCCATTCAAGCTAAAGGCGCCCCAGAACAAAGAAGGAACAATCAACACTTTAATTGCCAGAGAGTCAATCCAAACGCGAAGAATTTAGGAATACCGGAAGTGTCCACCCTCTGCGGCAAAAAATAAAACACATGCTAATTTACCCATTCGCATATCTTGTTACATTTATGGCTTTCAAATATGAATCATATTAAGTCAGTTGGCCCAGAAGTAATCCCCTTGAATATACCTGTATCCATACCTACTCACATATAAATATACATACAAGCAGACATAGACACATAAACATAATCAAAGAAGAGAGACAGAAACATATAGTCAAAGACAGTGACACAGAGCAGAGAGAACATATGTGTATGTACTTATGGGTAACATATGTATGTTTTTGAAAACGTCCATCCTCCAATAATATTCTGTACTTTAGACACTGGAACTCACAGAAGAAAATGTCAAACATATAGCAGGGCACCCTCATTGCTTAAAAAAACTACTCAATAAATTGACTCACCCCCCCACCGCAGAGATTACATGCACACAGCCATGTTTNAGACTTTCTTGCCTCCCCCCCCCCCAGAACAAGGAGAAATATGACGATGATGAGGTCGCTCTCCAACTGTAAATTGGAGACAACTATTATAGAGGTAATCTCTTATAAAACTGGTAAAACTGCCTCTTTAATTGACTAATAGACAAAAGAACTGTGAAAGGGATTATTCTCTGTTCAGAACCAAATATAATACTAAAATCCTTAAGCTATGCACTTAAGCAAAATATATCAATGCAGGAGCTCTGACATCAGTAATGGATTATTCTACCAGGGAGATGTTGGCCAGGGGATCTAAGGCCCCACAAAAGGTGAAGGCTCCTTGCCTCTAAACTGGGATACCTGCAAGAAGAGAGGCGATAAGTCCCTGGTGCTGAAGACCTGACGTTAACATGGGAAAGATGTATTGAGACCCCACATGCAAGTGTACAGATGGCCTCTGAACACCAGAGAGTGTTACCAAAGGCCACTAAACCAATAAAGCAAATACGGGTCTCCCTGAGTCAAGCAAGACTCCACCGTCAACACCAGCTACACCTCACCTGCCTGGAAATACTGGTGTCGTAGTTTCAAGTAGGAATGAGGGCATTCAAAACTCTGTAGGCCAAAGCAATAAGGCAATTGCAGGGAACTGAAAGGTGGCCTTGAAGACGTGGTGCTGACAGGCAGGTGGCCAATATTCCCAGAGCAGTGAGGAAGGAGGGAGGGAGGGAGAGAGGGAGGGAGAGAGGGAGGGAGAGAGGGAGGGAGGGAGGGAGAGAGGGAGGGAGGGAGGGGGGAAGGGAGGGAGGGACAGAGGGACTTCTGCTTTTGGAAGATAGAAGATACACTGTTGTCATCTAACCTATAGACCCCCACCCCTGTCTTTCCAAAGCCTGAAGTTGTTTGACCAGAAACTGATAAAGGACCCTGAACTGATATGGAAATCACTCAAAAAACAATTCCATAACTACCCCTTGTGATTGACTGTGATTGAAGTCCAATGACCTACTATGTAGCTTCTACAGTGGTAAGAAATTTCAACTTGAAATCTGAGTATCTGGAGTTGTGACACTATACCAATGCCTAACACATGCTAATCAGTTGCCTCTTTTTTTCCCAGACTGATTTCGTAATTAATTTCACCTGGCTTTGCTGACTTGGGGCTGTGGCACTAAGGTTTCACTGTGGATCTTAATCTTGCAGTGTACCAACTACCCAAAAGTGTTGACGGTTGGGCAGGAGATGGATTTCAGTTGAGTTTATAGTCTGTTTTCTGATAATGCTATGGGTGACACTATATCTTTGAAAAATTCTTATGCAGAAGGTCTAAGTCCCAGGGCCTCAAATGTGACCTTATTTGGAGGTAGGTCTTTCCAATGATAGTCAAGGGAAAGCAAGGCCAATTGGGTAGTCCATAATCCAATATGACTGTTGTCTTTATGAAAAAACTCAGTTTGCACACACACACACACACACACACACACACACACACACACACACACACACAGGGTATGTGCAGAGAAGCCAGGTGAGGATGAAGGCTGCACTTAGGCTTAGGCTTCCATAAGCAAAACATATACTCCCAGCAGTGTCAGAAGCTAGAGAAGGCCTGGGAGAGCCTCTTCCCAACAGTACGCAGGGAGAACCAACCCTGCCAACAGCCTGGGCTGCTAACACAGAAACTGCAGGGACACGGTCCTGCTGCCTCTTTCACTCTATCTGTGGCACTTTGCTATAACATTCTTAGCAAGTGGATACAGGTGTCAACATGTTTTCCTTCATTCTGCTTGATTCCTTTAAGGCTAAATTAACTCAAAAGAAAAGACAAATATTCATAACTATCATTATTTTGTTATGAATCAGACTTGGCAGAGACCAACTGAGCGGTGGTGAAAAATATAATGAAATGTGTTTCTGAGAACTCCAATTACATTAGAAGAATTCTTAGTTGGAATCCACGGAAACTCTCTTGTAGGGAAAGAAATAAAATAGCTTGTTAAAGGATACTTTAATATTGGGGCTGTGGTGACAGCTCAGTGGTTAAGAGCACTGGTTGCTCTTGGCAGAGGACCCAGGTTTGATTCGCAGAACTCACATGGTGGTTAACAAGCATTCATAGTTCCAGTTCCATAGACTCCAAGGCACATTTCTGGCCTCCACGGACATTGCACAATACACAGTGCTTACACATATGTAGCCAATACATGCAAACACAAAAAGTAAAGTTCAAATGGTGGCACATGCCTCTAATCCCAGCACTTGGGAGGCAGAGGCAGTGGATCTCTGTGAGTTCAAGACCAGTCTGGTCATATGTGAATTATTGGGAAAATTGATCAAAGGTTTTTTTAGGAACTCACCGTAATCATAATTTCTCTGTTAATCCAACATAAAACTAAATGTTTATAAAATGGGTTGATACTTTTTTCAAAGATATTTCACTTATTATTTTTTTTACATGTATTACTATATTGCCTGTATGTATGTAAGTGCATATGTATCCTGAAATGCCCATGGAGGTCAGAAGAGAGCATCATACTCCCCTGGAACTGGACTTATGGACAGTTGTTAGTTGCTGCGTGGGTGCTGGTGATCAAACCCTGGTCCTCTGCAAGAGCAGTCAGGACTCCTAACTGCAGAGCCATCGCTCCAGCCTAAAAATACATCTTTCTGTCCATAGAAAGAAAATACAAATCTGTATGATGATTTTTCTAAGAAGGAAAATAAATTCCTCTGCTGCCTTCCTCCACTGAATAGAATCTGGAGAGGAAGTCAAGGCAAGAGACCCTCATGCCTCGGCTCTGACTGTCCTCCTGGGCCACACTTGGGTATGTTTGGTGCTAAATATGGACAACATTGAATCACTGGACATGATGGGAGTTGATATGAAACAAAGTTCTGCATGAAAATTCCATGGAATTTCAGTGGGATTGTCTTTGGGGACCGAGGGGTCTTACCACATGCTTTATGATAATTGGGAAGTTGTTTACATGCCAAGCTCATTCAAGAATACTACATGAAAATGCCAGGCCAGACTCTTTTTAATGCAAAGCAAAAGGGAGCTCTTTGGGTATTTTTAAAACTGAAGCAAGAAAGAGAAAACAGTGGATGGTTATTAATGAAAAGTCAATGAAAATATTCAGCCAAGGAAGTCAAGTGTACATGCAGAAGGTAGGAAGTGGAGAGGTGTGGAGGTTTGCAGCACATTGATTGTGAATGGCACATTCCAAATCACTGCTGATTAATCTTTAAGTATAGTTGAACTTAGCTGGTATTTTATTATGGAAAACTCAAACCCAACCAAAGGCTTGCTATGGTAGTTGGCTAGCAACTCCTCTCTGCAGGGAATATTTAAACTTGGCTCACATAAGCAGCCTCTCCTCTCTTTAATTTCAGACTTTTGGAATTTGATCACAACCACATAATTTCCTGAAGCCAATTCTTGATGTAGGAAAACAAATCAGGAGCTCCCAGGACTATGCTACTGATGGTCTCTGTGTGCAGCACTGAGGACCCTGTGGCATCGTTGCTGAAAACAGGAACAAACATCTCGTTATTTACTTCATTAAAAACACTAATTAATGTTCAAATCTTTGTTCCCATACTAAGTGGTCTTTCTACCCACTGGAACCGTTGCAACAACCACCAAGCTCTGGACCTGATGTTTGCATGGAGGAATTAAATGTATGTGAGATGTGGCAGTGATGTAGCTGAGCCAGATCAACCTGAAAGTGGTGCATTAGTCAGGGTTCACTAAAGAAACAGCACAGGCTGGGTGTGGTGGCACATGGTTTTGATCCCAGAACTTGGGAGGCAGATGAACTCTGAGAGTTCAAGGCTATGTAGAGAGTTGCAAGCTAGCTGGGGATAAAGGGAGGCCCTGTTTCAAAAAGATCAACAAAAAAAGGAAACATATATAAATAATTATATTTTTGTTAAAAACAAAAATATTTTGTTACTAAACTGATTTGATAACATTTGAGGTTACATAAATATATAAAGGAACTTATTAGCTTATCTGATAAGATAGAGTCTGAGTAGTCCAGCACACTGGAGAGGCCGAGAATCCAGTAGTTGCTCAGCCCATGAGGCTGAACGTCTCAGTAGTCCCAATCTGGCACTGAAGCCCTGATTGTTTCTGGGAGAACTGCTAGTTTTTAGTTTATGTTGGAATCTGAAGAACTTGGTCACAGCAGCAAGACAAACTCACAAGTAAAAGAATATGAGTGGCACAAAGCAAGAGCTCCCTTCTCCCGTGGACTCTTATACTGGCTGCCTTCAGAAGGCTGTGGAAAATGACCTTTGATTTGCCTTCCAACTGAATTTGCAAAACATTCTCATGAGGGATAGTCAAGTGATTTTTCTCTCTTTGAAAAGATTAAGCATGGCTCTCAGGATTTACCAAGTTGTGTAGGATGAATACAGGTAGAGAATGAACATGGATTTCTTTTAAACAATTTGTATTTATTTTGTTCTTATTTTTATGTGTATGAGTGTATCATCTGTGTGTGTTTAAGTTTATCCATGTTGTGTAGTGACTTTGGAGGTCAGAAGAGGTTGATGGATCCCCTGGAACTGGAGTTACAGACAATTATTAGCCACTATGTGGGTGCTGGGAATTGAATCTGGGTCCTGTACAAGAGCAGTCAGTGCTCTTAACTGCTGAGCTATCTCTCCCAAACACAGGAATTTCTTAAGAGAATGTGTTCTCTTTTCAATAGATATGCAGTTTTGATCATATCCTAAGTTCTTAGTAACTAGTATTTGCTTGAAAGGGTTTATTTATGAGAATTATTGAGATACTTACTTTGTCCTCATGAATATCTTTGTTATTAAAATGATTTGATACATTTGAAGTTAGATCTGGGCTAGAAATTTCATGACCTGCCTCCAGGGAGATGTGGTTTCTGCTTTAAAATGCTTAGAGATTATTTGGAAGCAAGAAAAGAGAAAAAACAAGAAAATTTAAACTAGCAAGACAATTGTGCTTATTAGATCCTTTAAATTGAAATGTTACAGCTTTATTTTTTTAATTTTATTTATTTTTTTATGTGTATGAATATACTATCTGCATGCAGGTCTGTGCACCCATGTTGTGCAATGCCGCAGAGGTCAGAAGAGGGCGTCAGATTCCCCTAGGACTGGAGTTCTCCTGGAATTGGAGTTACAGACGGTTCCCAGCCGCCATGTGAGTGCCGGGGATCAAACCCAGGTCCTCTGCAAGAGTGGTCAGCGCTCTTAACTGCTAGGCCATCCCTCCATCCTGAAATGTTACAGCTTTATAAGAGAAACAGTTCATATTATTTAACTTCTGCTTTTTTTTTTTTTTTTTACAATGGAAAGACTATATCCAAATTAAAATAAAGGTTAAGTAGTACAGACTTTTGAATTAAAATACAAATTAATCTTATTATTTCCAATGAAATGTTACCAGGATTGTCATTTAAATATTCATTACTGCTTATAATGAAAAAGGCTATAATGTTTGTCTTCTCCTTATCTATGGAGTTCCTCAAAGCAAAGTCACCACTTAATAGTACATACAAAAGGTATACATACGCATGTGTACAACACACATATGTACTTAAGACTTTTTTTTCTTTCTTATTTTTTGAGAATTTGATAAAGAAGTATTTTCTTTGCATTATTTCCCATCCCTCCCAGTCCCCACCAATGCCTTTCATGTCCCCCCAATCCATCTCAGTTTCTTGTCCTCCTCTTTGATTGTTATTGTAACATATACATACATTACATATATACATTTATAAAACACACACACAGCTCACTGAGTCCATTAAGTGGTGCACCTTTGTACTTGTGTCTAGGGCTGTACATTTGGAATTAGATAACCTCTTAGGGAGCTAGTCTCTGAAGTAAACTGATTCATTCTCAGTGTCCATTGTATGTAGCTCCTCACCTTGACATGAGGCCCTGTGACACTGCCACTGTCCACAGTGGTGTGTCAACTGATTTGTTGTGCAGCTCTTGTTAGACTATTATGTTGTGAAGGTTTCATTAATGGGCCTTTCCTGTCATGTCTAGAATGCATTAATAGCAGGAGGTATCTTGTCCTTCCAGTTCTTAAATTCCTTCCAGCTCCTTTTCAGTGATGTACCTGGAGACTTGGGTATAGAGGTTGCATTGTAGGCATGAAACTCAGGGTTGCCACCTACTGTCACACATTCTTTGCATTTGACTAGTTGTGGAACTTTGGAAAAATTACCATTTACTGTGAAACGAAGCTTCTTTGATGAGCCATGGAAGGAATACTCATTTGTCAATATAAGGATAAGTATTTCAAATATAGTAAGAAATCATGTTGGTCTAGGAAACTGACAGCTTTTCTGTAGGATGTGGGGATCCCCTGCTACGTGTACTTGGCTGTATTTACAATATGCACGATTTCCTTCTAGTGTATGAGCTTTCAGTCCAATTAGACAGCTTTTGATTACCCCTATGATAAAAATGCCACTACTGCACCAGTAGAAGTAATTTGATAGGCTGATTGCTGTTACGGTCCACAGACTTCACAGCTGTGTGGGATTATTGATTGGTTTCCCCCGTGGCAGCTTGCACAGTATCTTCTGATATTCTGAAAGCTAATCCTCACGGAGGAGGCCTCCACTCCACGTAAGCTCCAGCTCAATTGCTCCAAGTCCTGAGTCTGGTTTTTTTTCAGCTTTTAAGAGTTTTCCACAGTGACTACTATAATGGCTGCCCAGTTTGCCTTCCTACCCTTGCCTCACATTATTAGATGCACTTTTTGTCTGGTCTTAGCCATCCTGACTGCAGCAAGATGAAATCTTAAAGTAGTTTTAATTTTAGTTTCCTTAATTGCTAATGATTTTGAACACTTTTTTTGGTCTTTTTGAGACAGGGTCTCCCTGTAACCCCAGCTGTTCTGGAACTTGCTATGTAGACCAGGCTGTCCTTGCATTCAGTGGGATCCTCCTGCTTCCGCCTCCCATCTACTAATAATATGGGCAGGCCTAGAAAGAAACACTTTAGCCATAATTCCCATCCTTTTATGCACTTAGGCTGGGATTAAAGGCATATGCTACCATGCTCAGATGACTTTGAATACTTTTATAGGTATTTCTTAGCTATTTGTATTTCTTCTTTTGAGAAATCTCTGTTAAGACCTGTAGCCCATCTGTTAATTTGGTCATTTGCTTTCTTGCTGTTTTATTTTATTTTTATTTATTTATTTTTATTATTATTTTTTGTCTTTTTGAGACAGGGTGTCCCTGTAGCCCCAGCTGTCCTGGAACTCACTCTGTAGACCAGGCTGGCCTTGAACTCACAGAGATCCACCTGCCTCTGCCTCCCAAGTGCTAGAATTAAAGGTGTGTGCCACCACACCTGGCACTTTTTTTATTTTTGAGTTCTTTGTATATTCAATAAATTAAACCTCTATTAGATGTATAGCTAGAGAAGACTTTCTCCCACTCTGTGGGCTTCTTCTTCTTCATGCAATTGGTTGCTTCATTTGTTGTTGTTGTTTACAGATTTTAAGTTTAATGAAGTCCCATTTGTCAACTGTTGACCTTAATTCCTGAGTGAAGGAAGTTTGATTTAGGAAATATTTTCATGCACTAGTATCTTTTATTTTATTTTATTTATTTTTATGTATATGAATGTATTGTTTGCATGTAGGTTTGTGCACCTGTGTCGTGCAATGCTGTGGAAGTCAGAAGAAGGTGTCGGATTCCCCTGGAACTGGAGTTAAAGATGGTTCTCAGCCGCCATGTGGGTGCAGGGGATTGAACCCGGGTCCTCTGCAAAAGCAGTCAGTGCTCTTAACTGCTAGGCCATCTCTCCAGCCCCGCACTAATATCTTTTAAGGCACTCCCTATTTTATTCTAACAGTTTCATTATTTCAGGTTTCACATTGTACAGTGCGATAGATGTGGGTTTGTTTTCATTCTTCTACATGGGGAGATCCAGTTATCCCAGCACCATTTGTTTTAGATACTATCTTTTCTCCGGTGTATGTTCTTGATTGGCAAATATCATGTGGCTGTAACTGTGTGCACTCATGTTTGGGCCTTTTCTTTTGTTCTATTGATCTACATGTCTAACTTTTGTACCAGTTACATGACTATAGGTCTGTAGAATGGTTTGAAGTCTGGTTGAAGAATCCCTTTAATGTTGCTTTTTTTGCACAGGGTTGCTTTGGCTATCTGGGGCCTTTTGCATTTCCATATAAATTTTACGATTTTTTTCCCATTTCTGTGAAAAATGCCATGGGAATTTTGATTAGGATTTCATTGAGTCTAGAAATTGCTTTTAGTAATATTTTCACAATATCAATTTTGCCAATCCATAAACATGGAAGATTTTTCTTCTATTGTCTTTTTTAGCCTCTTCAAATAGTTAAAATTTTCATTGTATAGGTCTTTAACATGTTTGTTTAGGTTTATTCCTAGAGATTTTTGAGGCTATTGTGAATGTTTCTATGATCTCCTTTTCTAACAATATAAAAAGGCTAGTGATTTTTGTAACTTTACTTAAAAGTATTGCTCATTTCTAGACATTTTCTAGTGGAATTTTTGGGATCTCTTATGTATAATATATCATCTGCAAATAGTGATAATTTGATCTATTTTCTCATTAATAGCCCTTTAATTTCCTTTTCTTGTCCTATTACTCTACCTAGTATTTCAAACACAATGTTGAAAGGAGTGAGGATAATGGACAGCTGTGTCTCATTGCTGATTCTAATGGGAATGCTTTGAGTTTTTCTCCTTTTAGAATGATGTTGGGGGCTGGAGAGATGGATCAGTGGTTAAGAGTGCTTACTGCTCTTGCAGAGGACCCAGGTTCAATTCCCAGCACTCACATGGTGGCTAAGAACCATCTTTAACTCCAGTTCCAGGGGAATCTGATGCCCTCTTCTGACCTCCACGGCATTGCACAACACGACACGTGTGCACCAACCTACATGCAGACAGTACACTCATACGCATAAAAATAATTTAAAAAATTAAAAAAAAGAATGAGGTTAGTTACTTCCAGTACATCCAGTACAATTTTCTGTAGGACTTTTATTTTGAATGCATGTTAAATTTTGTTATATATTGAGATGATCATGTTATTTTTGTCTTTAAGTCCATTTATATGATTATATTTATTGAGTTAGGTATTTCAAAACATCCCTGCATCTCTGGAATAAAACCAACTTGATCATGGTGGGTGGTCTTTATGTGTCTGTATGTTGTTTTTGAATATTTTATTTTAAATTTTTGCATCTATATTCATTAGTGACATTGGCATGTGGTTTTCTTTCTTCCTTGTGTCTTTACCTGATTTTGGTATTAGAGTTAATACTGTCTTCGTAGAAGTAGTTTGGGTGTTCTCTCTCTGTTTTTATCTTTTTGAACATTTTAATCAGTATTAGTTGTAGTTCTTCTTTGAAGGTCTGGTAAGATTCTTTTGTGAATCTATTTAGACCTGGCTGTTTTTAAAATTCAGGATCCATTATATTACAATTTCAATCTCATTTATACAGGTCTTTTTAAGTTGTTGACTTCATTTTTAATTTTCTTGGTGCTATTGAATCTAGAAATTCATCTATTTCTTCTGTTTCCTAATTTAACAGAGTATAGGTTTTAAAAGTAATTCCTTATAATGTTCTGGATTATTTGGCCATTTGTTGGAATGTTTCTTTTAATCTATGATTTTTTTATTTGTTTAGCTAGGCTAGGCTCCTATCTTGTTTATTTTTTTTTCAAAGAACCAGCTCTTTGCTTCACTGACTCTTGTTTTTGTTTCTAGTTCATTGATTTCTGTTTTGATTTTTTTTCTTGTCTTCTGGATTTGGATTTCTTTTCTTGTTTGTCCAGATTCTTGAGTTGCATTGTCATTATTTGTGCTCTTTCTGATTTTTAATGCACATGTTTAGAGATATAAACTTTGTTCTTAGGACTACTTTTTTTGTTCTTTTTGAGATGGTGTCCCTGTAGCTCCAGCTGTCCTGGAACTCACTCTGTAGACCAAGCTGGCTTTGAACTCACAGAGATCCACCTGCCTCTTTTAATGCATCCCAAAGTACTGGTTATTTTGAGGTTTCATTTTCATCTTGGTCCAATAATACTTTTCTTTCTTGATTTCTTTTTTGACCCATTTACCTTTCAGAAGTGAGTTTGTATAGTGACTAGAGATTCTATTACTAGCAGCTTTACTGCTTTGTGGTCCAGTAAACTATATGGAATAATTTTAACAGTTCTGCATTTGTTGGTTTGTTTTCTACTCCAGTATGGGATCTGTCTTATAGAAACTTCCATGGGCTGCTTAGTAGAATGTGTATTCTTTGGTACTTGGGTGAAATATTCTGTACATGTCTGTTAGGCCCACTTGATATATGATATCATTTGGTTCATATGTCCTGTCTATTGGACAAAGTAGGGTACTGAAGTCAACTACTATTGTTGAATTGGGGTTAATCTGTCCAGTGGTATTCTTCCTATGAAACATTATATATTCATGATTGTAATGTCTTCTTTGTCGATTCTTCCCTTTATTAGAATGTCAGAACAAAGTGAATGTCTTTATTTCTTCTTATACGTTCCTGTTTTTTTCATATCCTTTGCTTAAGTGGTCCAGTTCTTCTGATTTATCTTCAAGTCTTGATATTATGTTTTCCATTTTATTCATTTTTCTGGTAAGACTTTCCCCTATCTTTTCTAATTGACTCATAAGTTATTCAGTTCTATCTTCATTTCAGTTCAAGTTTTCTTCCATATGTCTGTTTCTTTCACGAATTCACTTTCTTTCTTTCCATTTTCCCTCTAACTCCTTGGCATATTTTTCTCTGATCACTGTTCTAACATACTACTTTCTGCTCATCTTTCCTCACCCAAACCACCATCTCATCATTAGAGGATTACAGTATATTATATAGGTGTAAGTCTTGTTTTCTGCTTCAGATTAAGAACTTATTTTATAAAAGGTCTCTGCAGATGTGGTCATTTAAAAATGAAGTCATTACTGACTGCCTTTATACAGAATGTCTGTATCTTTATAAAGGGGGGAAAGAAGAAGACATACAGACCTGAGAGTTTGCCATGTGAAAATGAAGAGAGAGATGGATCTATCTACAAGCCAAGGAGACCAAAGACATCTACCCTTGAGTCAACTAAGTTTTAGTCAAAGATGTAGAAGAGACTGGTCCTTGCCTGGGAAGAAACCAATACTGTGGCACTTGAGTATCAGCCTTCTGGCCTCCAGGATTGCGAGGCATCATAGTTCTAATTATTTGTTATATGTTGCCTTGGCAACCCTGGAACACTATATCCATCTTCCCTGGATTCTTTCAAAGCCTTCTGACTTGGTTCTGAAGGCTTTGATCCACTCCTAGTTTATTTTCTACAAACCATCTATAAAGAAAGACAGCTTCAACCAGTCCTTAAGTAGACATCATTTCATTGTACTAAGAGTGAAACTCTCTTTGGTGGTTCGATAAACCCAGTTATGCTTAGTCCCACCTGGTTTCTGGATACCCACCCTTCTTCGGTACTAGCTAATCAGCCACATTCATGTTTTCTTGCCTCTTTGAATGCTATAAACTACTTCCCGGTTCAGGAACTTTGTATCTGAGGGAATCACACCAGATCTTCACACAGTCCTTATTTCTCATGATTTAATTTCTCCACAAATGTTGGAATCAAAGGATCATCTGTTTCTTCTCTCATCACATCATCTGTTTCTTCTCTCAATATGATGCCACATGTTTACTTGCTTATTAATTTTTAGGTTTATTTAAGTGTGCATATAATTCTTATCTCTCTAAAATCAAGTCTCAGAGCATAAGCTTTTATAGGCATGGTATACCTACAGTGTCTGGCGCATCACCTTCTGAACACTGTTAATGAATGAATAAATCAATGGCTATCAATGAGGCATAATTCTTTACCCATTGATCATGTGATTCTGGAGCTCCCTCTGTGAACCAGGCATTGCTCCATGCCCAAGGAGCTCAGGGTGAACAAGACAGAGGACAGACCAAGTCCCTAGTGAGAAAAACCAGAAAGCTGAAGATTTTAAATAGTCCTGTCCTGGTATGCCTGAGTTGTGGCATTCTGACCAGTGAGGAAGAAGAAGATGAAGGGTAAGTTTCTGAAACATGGAAAATCAGAAAAGTTGTCAAACTATCTATTTTCACTATCAGTGAGCAGGGATGGTGTATTAGCCACTCGAGAAAGAGATGAAAAGCATGTTTGGCAGAATACAAGAGCTCTGGTGGGGTGGGAGGATAGGGTGGGGGACATGGGTCTAGACTTGATAATCTTGTACAAAATATATATTAAAAAAACAAAAAAAAATCATGAACACAAATAAACAAAAAAATCCCCACCATGACCAAGGGAACTTATAAAAGGAAGAGTTTATTTGAGCTTATGATTGATGGTTCCAGGGAATTAAGAATCCATTGTGGCAGGGAGGCATGGTGGCCCAGGCTGGAGCAGAAAGCCAAGGTTCACATCTTCCAATGAGCACAGGAAGCCAAGAGAGAGACACTGGAGACTGCAAGGTTTGTTGAACGCACTAAGCCTCCCCCCCATCCCACCCCACATCCCCCTCCCCCCGCCGGTTACACACTTCCTCCAGCATGGTCACACCTTCTAAGATCTCCCAAAACAGTGCCACCAACTGGGGACAAAATGTCTGAATATTGGGGCTGGAGAGATGGCCTAGCAGTTAAGAGCACTGACCGCTCTTATAGAGGATCGGGGTTCGATCCCCAGCACCCACATGGCAGCCGAGAACCGTCTGAAACTCCAATTCCAGGAGAACTCCAGTTTCCAGGGGAACCCGACACCCTCTTCTGACCTCCGCGGCATTGCACGACACAGGTGCACAAACTTGCATGCAGA
Organism: Rhizomys pruinosus; assembly: GCA_009823505.1. NCBI lineage: Eukaryota > Metazoa > Chordata > Mammalia > Rodentia > Spalacidae > Rhizomys > Rhizomys pruinosus. The sequence continues at coordinate 286,322 of VZQC01001780.1, read as the reverse complement.
CAGTACATTCATACACATACAGAAATAAATAAAATTAGTAAAAAAAAATTTAAAAAAAGTCTGAATACCTAAAGCCTGTGGGGGACATTCTCATTCCAACCACCATATACGGAGAGCCTGCAGCGCTGTCCTACAGAAGGGCAGACAGGCCAAGGGTGTGCTGCTGCTTGGGAAGAGCACGGGAGGCCAGATGAGGTGGATGCTCAGAGAAGCCCTAATTTGCATTTCTCTGATGGCTAGCAATGTTGAACTTGAGTTTGTATCCTACAAAGATCACCACCCCCCTACACACAGCAAAATGTCAGCTGGAATGATTGCTTCACATATGTTCAACAACCTTCTAAGGGTTCTTCATACAATACCATAGTCTATCCTTATGTGAGACTTGCCATCCAAGTCTCACATGCCTGAGAACACAGGAAACACCCAACTCTATAGAGCCTGTATAAGCTAGATTATTTTGTTCTATATACTTCTTTTTTTAAATTTTTTAAATTTATTTTTTTATGTGTATGAATGTACTGTCTGTATGCAGGATTGTGCACCAGTGTCATAATGCCGCGGAGGTCAGAAGAGGGTCTCAGATTCCCCTGGAACTGGAGTTCTCCTGGAATTGGAGTTACAGACAGTTCTTATACGCCATGTGAGTGCTGGGGATTGAACCTGGGTCCTCTGCAAGAGCAGTCAGTGCTCTTAACCGCTAGGCTATCTCTCCAACCCCTTCAATATATTAAAACTTCTCATTTTTAACACGGTAAGATAGACAACCAATATTAAAAACTTAAATTTGGTTAAATTAAATCAAATAATTATAATAATAATTTTTTAATGGTATGAACCAATTATTTATTTTCTCTTCTCTCCCCTGTATGTTCTTCTCTTTCTAAATATTATATTGTAATATTGTGTTTTTGTGTTGACATTGGGTAACTGAAAGTCCACAAAGAGAAAACACAAATTAAGTTTTAATATATTATGTCTTAAAAATATCCTATGTGTGCTAAACATGGTGGAATATGCCTATAATTCAAGCATTCAGAGGGCTGAGGCAACAGGATCATGAGTCATGAGGCCTTCCTGGACTACAAGATCAAAACCAAAACAATAGACACAATCCCTATGTGCTGGATGTTGTTATTATTATTATTATTATTATTATTTTAACTTAATGTAAAAGGCCAAATGCACAAAGATGCTTAGTGACTTGGAATTGCACAGCTAGGGGGGTGTCCAAACCTCTTTCTAGTGCTGCCATCATAGGACCCACATCTAGCATGGGGTCTGAGAATGTGTTTGCTGTGATTCCCACTGAGCATGCTCTCCTGTCTTTTGTACCCCTCCCATAGGCAGCTAGAAACTACCCCCTTTTTTGTGGGTTTGCAATGAGAACATCATGGAGTGATGGTTTGTGACTCAGCTGCTGGACCTTGAGTATCACACATTTCTACTTTGCTAACTTGGAGCAATCTTTTGCTTTGTTATGAAGAGGTCTAAAAAGCCTTAAAGACAAAAAGCAGGTGAGAGGCTGGAGACCACTGGACAGTGACCACAGAAGGACTAGCGTGTTTCTCTTAGAAACTTATGAGAATTTGGATGTTTTGCTTTTTTTCACATGTCATAGTCAAAAGAGTGTCAGCCATTTAGATCTTCATAAAAGACAGTCACTGATACTGGCTTTAAGGAACCAGCACACTGACTCACCCAACTTCTCTCAAAAGGTAAGAGAAGAGGGAAAGCCTGGATCCCTCTTCTAACTTTGAAATCTGCACACTGCTTCACACCTACACCTTGGCACTGTGATTCTGGGTCTCATGGTCTCTGGGCTCCTTGCTGTGAGCCCTCTCCTCAGCATCACTATCCCCTCTCCACTGGATACTCAAAAACCTGCAAAAACCAGCCTCTTTCTTCCATGTCTCCTGGGAGAAACCACTTTGGGCTTTGCAAATTGGGAATTGCATGATGCCACTTCCTGACCCAGTGGCAACAAACCAAGCATCTTCTCCCACCCTCACTGCAGCCCAGCTCTGTGCATCTTCCTATGGCCCTGCCACAATCCTGCCCCATCCCTTTACCAGCTCCAGCCATGCTCCCTCCTTGAGCCCTCCCATCTGCACCTGAACTCATCTTTTCATCTCAGCAATGCTCCCTGGTCTGTGCTTAGCTAACACCCAGTCTCCATGTTAGCCACCTCGTTCTGTGTCTTTGTCTTCCTAGCATTTATTAGTAGTAAACCCATGTCATTAAACTATACCTCCATATACTTAAATATGTAAAATATATTCATTTTCTTATGCACTCTGCAAGTTTGTTGAAGAGAGGGATTTTGTTCATGCCTGTATACACACCTCCCGCTGCATAGAAGAGTAATGGTCAAGAACAAAGAGATGATGCTTCAGAGCATTTGTGGGGTGTGGATGTGCATGGAATGTGTGTGTGTGGGTGTGTGTTTGGGTTGGATGTATGTCTGTCCATAGATGTGTGTTTGTGTGTTGTGTATGGATGTATGGGTATGTGGATGTGTCTGTGTTTATTTCTGTGAGTGTGTGCGGCTATGTGTGTTTCTATGTGTATGCATCTGTGTTTCTATGTCTGTGCAGTGTTTCTGTGTGTGGAATGTGTATGTGTATATGTACATGTGTATATATGAATGTATATGGATTTGTGTGTGTCTGTTTTTATGGATTTGTGTGTGTTTATGTATGTGTGATGTGTTTCTGTGTGTGTGACTGTGTTTTGATGTGTGGGTGTATGTGTCTGTGTTTGTGTAGGGGCTGTGTATATATGTGTGTGTCTATATGAATGTCTGTGTGACTGCATGTGTGTTTGTGTGTCTGGATATGTGTATGTATGTATGTGTCTATGTGTGTTTCTCTGTGTGTGGCTATATGTATGTGCATGTATGTGTCTGTGTTTCTATGTGTGTGCTATGTTTCTGAGGGATATGTGTATATATGTGTGTCTGTATGTATGGACATGTGTGTGTGTGTGGCTTTGTATCTGTCTGTTCTGTACGGATATGTGGGGAGTTGTTGGAGCTGCTAGCTGGCCAGTATGTGGCAGAGCTCACAGTATCCCACTGTCTCCTCTTCACCACAAGTTTATGCTTTGAGCTCTGCCGATTCTGGGTCTTGGTGAATGAATAGAAGGAAGCCAGTGCATATTCCTTTCTCTTAATGGGTGATTCACTGGCTGACCTTCTCTATCATGTGAGCTTATGTTTCCTGTCTCTTTTGGGGTTATCTGTCATAATTATAATGAAGAAGGACCCCACGTTGACACCGGCTGCCTCAGATCTCCAAGGGTACGTCCAACCATCAGTTCATCTTTCAGAGCAAGTTCAGGGAATGAGAGAAGAAAAATGAAGATCTGGGTGACATCATCACTGAGCCAGTAAGGAACTGAGCCTCAGACAAAGCATCACAGATGCATTCATAACTACATACAAGCCATTGAGGGAATGGGACACAAACTCACAAGACTTTTCAGGTCTCCAAACCCTCCCGAGACTGGGCTCTCAGCCAGCACCTCACAAGCAGGGCACTGGCATTCTCCCAGGTCCTGCAGAGATCTGCAGGAAGCATTTCCATTCTCACCTATGACAGGCCATTCCAGGATGCAAATTACTGATCTGTGTCCTCAGTCCAGTCTCCACTAGCCATGAGTGACTTATAAGCTGTTGAGTGTGGCTAATTTGAATCTAAGTGTGCTGTTATGTATAGAATCTATGCTGTATTTGAATACCTAGCAAGAAAAGTTATACTAAATACCCTATTAATAATTGTTGTATTTATTAAAAGAGAAGGTATTATTTTAAATGTATTGGAAACATGAAATGTATTATTAAAATATCTTCACAAGTTTCTTCATTTGTAAGTATAGCTGTTGAGATTTTGTAAAACCACATGACTTGCTAGCAGTCATAGCTTGCATTGTGCTTCTACGTACAGGCACTGTGCAGAGCAGCCATCCTTCTCATAACCTGACTTGCAAAGAACATGATCTCCTGAGATACTCATCTTGCTCCACCCTCCCTCTCAGAAGCCCTCCCTACACCCCAGGATTACAGCACAACTGACTTGTTAAGTATAAGCACTGTCATGGAAAATACCCCTGCTTCCCCCTCACACCCTTTCCCAAAGCTCAGTGATTTCTTCCCTTGTGAAAATCTCATATGGCCTTTACTATCCTGTGGCTCACTGACTCCTCTGAGAAACCCTCATGGGTTTTCTCTAACTTGATCTTCTATAATCTGGTTTGGTATGTAAAATAATAAGAATCATTTAAGACATATATTCTAAAGCTCCCTAGCAGCCCTTTTAATGTATGTTAATATTGTTATTGTTCATATGCTTATTTTGATATTCAATTTTTGATATCATGAAATGACAAGAGGTGAACACACATCCTACCAAGCCAACTTGGAATAAAATTTCAAGAATCTTAATGATCTGGGGAACCTCACACTTATTTCAGCTTTGCTTGAAAGGAAAATATTAGCTCTTAATTATCTCAGTATCTCCAATAGAGACAGATGTCTTTCTACAGTATAAATAAGGGTTTCCTTAGCCCTGAAATCTGCATGGCACTTTCCACCAGGGAGTCATTGAGGATGGGAAGTTCTTTGTCTTGCAATTCCTTGGGCCAGGCTGATGCATGCCTCCATCTGGAGTGCTAGATGCTGTTTGAGCTAATCTGAGAAATACGAAAACATATGAAGCTGTAGGCTTCTCTGTGTTTTCCTTCTATGAGGGTGCAAGGCTTTGAAAGGTTTGGTGAGACAGATATAAGTGCCAGTTCTTTGAGGGAAGACAGAGATTTCATTTATGGCACCCTGGATGCTCTAGATCCTTCTAGGGACTTTCTTGAGATCACCACAACACTTACCAGAACTAGTAGGGCAGCATAAGAAGACACCCTCTTCATCCTACAAGGATCTATGTTGTAATCCCAGTTCCATGACATCATCTCTCTAACAATTGATGGCTAGAGTAGAGTGGTTGCCTAGCATTCCTCAGGTCCTGGGTTTCACCCCGCCCCCAGCAAAAAGCAAGGAACAAAATAATGTCCCTCCTCACCCCAGGCTCTGCTTGTTCCCATATAAGGTGAGGTAATCATACCTTGGAATAAGTTTTGAAAAGACAAAATATTTACAGGAAGTTAAAAAAAGAAAATGATAGCACAAACGTCTTAGTTCAATTCCCTGAGGAGTCTGGGGGAGAGATTTGATGATAAGAAATTAAGTTGAGTGATAAGAGAATGAAACGGGTGTCAGGAGATGAATTGAGTCCTCCCAAAATGCTATCCCCTGTGCTTCAGAATGAGGTGTCATTTAGAGACAGGGTCTTCTGGCAGCTTGCATCATTAGGCCAGTCCAGTAAGCCTGGAATCCTTATAAGAGGAGAAATTAATTCAGATTCATACATGTTCAGAAGGAACTCTCTAAAAATGGGGGGGGGGGGGAAGACACTATCCCCAAATTCTGAAGGAACTAACTCTCAGACTTCTAAGCCTCCAGATTGGGAAGGAATTCTGTCTTGGTTGAGCCTCCACTCTGGTATCTTGTTGCCTTAAACCTGCTGGGGACAGATGAGACAAGGAAGGGGAAAGTGAAATGTCCTATAAAAGCCTGAAAGAACCTCAGGATACAGCAGTCACATCTGTTTAAGAGTCAATGGTCTGCAAGTGCTGAAGGTACAGGGACTGCTGTTAGGGCATTTGCCACCAGAATACTCAGCAAATGCTAGTCACTTGAAAGTGATGGCAGTTGATTAGTTCAATAGACAGTTAATGGTCCAATCCTAGACTCTGAGATTACCTAAGTGACAGAAAGATAAGACTCCTGCCACCCTTCATCTTGGAGTAGGGAGGGAGTACAGTTGTCTGATGAGCTTCAAAATTCTACAGGCATAAATAGTGTTGCCAGAGAAGCACAGAGGAGTGGAATTCACCAACAAAGAAAGAACCCATCAACAAGCACAAACCGTACCATCGTCTATGGCTAGGCTGGGGAAATGGTTCAAGAGCTGAATCTCTTTAGATGATCCCCATTGCAGAGGACTTCAGCCAGGTTCCTTCACGGGGAGATTGGTCCCCTAGACACATGCTGTTCTTTTTATTTATTTATTTATTTTTCACATAAATTTATTTTTACTTTTTTAACAAATCTAGACCCATGTTCCCGCCCATTCCCCTACCCTGCCAGAGCTCATGCATTCTGCCAAACATGCTTGTCATCTCTTTCTCAGTCTTTCTCAATATTCTCCATGAGGAAGTTGACTGTTTTGAGCAGAAGTTCACTGTTTCAATCAGTGATACATACTGTTCTATGGCAGGATTTTGATTTCCACAACTAGGGAAAACTATAAGCATCTAGTGCGGAGGGACCTGGTCTCTATAAAGAGAATTAAATAGATGGAATCAACCCCAAAGGCAGCATGATCCAGTCTAAAGTTTTAATTGTGCCATTGGTGGGGACTTCAGGAAAGTTAAGGATGCTGGGCTCTGACTCCTTCCTCCAGTCCATTTTTGTTGTGTGTTATCTCAGTCCTTACAGCAAAGTCACAATGCCTGGAAGCTAAATAAATCCCTACTATTGCTAGGGAAATGCTAGTCTGACAGAATATGGAAGTGTAAATGTGTAACAGGGACACAGACAGAATCCATATGCTTGGGACACAGGTTGAGCTCAAGTCTTCCTTCAGGCTGCTCATACACCTGCTGCTCAAGCAGAATGTTCAAGACATGCCTTCATTCTTTCTTTAAATGCATCAACCAGATTTTCAAGAATATTTCCAGGTATATATTATTTGGAAACCTTTAACTGTTTTGTTTTAGTGAAAATTAGTTTATTAGAATTGAATTAGGGGAAAAAAGGAATAGACATTATTTTCTTTTTATTTGTGATCTCATTTATTTTTTTATTTTTTTTATTGATGCTTTGTGTATTTCATACAACATTTTCCAATTCAGTTCAGGCATATATCCCCTTCCCTTCCCCCCACCCCACCCTTACCCATCCCAGATCATGCATTCTGCCGTCACTATGGAAAATAGTGTGGAGAACCCTTAGAAGACTCAAAATGATCCTGCCATTTGACCCAGTCATACCACTCCTGGGTATATACCCACAAGACTCATCTTACTGCAGAGATACATGCACAGCTATATTTATTGCCACTCTGTTCACTATAGCAAAAAGCTGGAATCAACCCAAATGCCCCTCAACTGACGAGTGGATAGAGAAAATGTGGTACATGTACACAATGGAATTCTATGCAGCAGTAAAGAAAGACAACATCATGAACTTTGCAGGTAAATGGATGGAGCTTGAAGACATCATGTTAAGTGAAGTAACACAGTCCCAGAAAAACAAACGACAAATGGTATCTCTCATATGGTGGACGCTAGTACCAATAACCCAGTTATAAATATTTCTTGTGGAGAGGGATGCATATTAAAAGAACAACAACAGAAAGCTAGACATTATTTTCTTTACTCTGTGCTTCAGTGGTCTTTAAATTCTTACCAGTAAGCTCTTTAGAAAAAAGACAACCTAAGGAGATACGAGGAATTGAGTCCCTATATCCAATATTTAAACTATAGTAAAAGTAAACTTTCATGCTTTTTAACACCTTATATCCCACAGAGCATTGTTAAGGATTTTCTCTCCCACATTACACAGTAACAGAGAAATGGGTCCTCAGTTTTGAAATGCATGTGGACTTGGAAGCAAAGACAATGAATTCAAGCTAAGAGCTTGAATTAGCCTTGTGAACAAGCCATGTGTGCTTTTGACTGATGTAATGCTTCAGTGACTGGTGTGTCTCTACACTTTGACTTCCCTTGTGGTCTTCCAGCTTGGTGTTTCCTCCCCCTCACAATGAATATTGCCTGTTACTAGGGGTTACAGAATAGCTTACCAGAAGATTCTGAAACCTTAACACTTGTGAACAGTCTTATTCCTAAATTTTGTCTTTTTAGGCAAACCAAGTTCAAGCTCAAGGTGGGTATTGATTTCATGGGACTGTGCCCATATCGGGGAGGACATGGGTGTAGAGATACAGAGGGGACAATGTAAGGACAAAAGGAGAAGACAGCCAAGTGCAAACTGCAGAAACAGACCCCTGGTGCTGACACACAGACCACAAACAGACTCTCTTGCAGCAGAACCAACCCTACCTACCTGCGGAGCTCAGAGTCTAGCTTCTGGTACTGTCATAGATTACCTTTCTGTCACTTGAGCCACTCCATCGGTGGTTCTTAGTTTCTGCAGCTACAGAAAATCATGGGTTGTTCTTCCATAACTTGGTCTCTAAGATCAAACCTGACTTTGCCAGCAAGGCCTTTTCTAAGTGTCTCTAAAATTGCCCCAATTCACTGCTGCTCAGCATTTCAACTAGCTGCTATTTCCTTACAAAATGTTTCAAAAAGCATTTTTGTATAATTATTTGTTTAAATTTTTCATTCCCACATTAGAGTTGGGCGGGAAGTGCCAATGACAGGACCATAAGGGAGGTGGAGGGGGAGGCTTGACAGAAAACCCAAGAAAGAGAGAGGCATGGAGCTGAGTGGCTGGGAGAAGGCTTGGTGGTCAGAGCACTGGCTGTTCTTACAGAGGAGCCAGGTTCAAATCTTAGCACCTGTCAGGGCGTGAGCTCCAGAAGCCCATTGGAATGCAGAGACACCTAAGACCAGAGGCACCCAGGAATCTGCTCTACCAGGCCAGCCTTTGGCTATGCTAAAACGGGCCATCACCGATTACTCAGGAATCTTCTGCCTTTCGAAAGCCAGATTCCTGAAAAATGTGCTACCCACTCCACTCTCACTGAATCCCATTCCCACCTTCTCCCTTAAATTTCCAAGCCAGACGCCATTCAGAGCTGGCTCTATCTTTCCCCTGATCCTAGCCCCGGGTACTCTGAATTAAACTTTGCTCCTGAGAGCCTAAACCTCGTGGCCTTTCATTTCGGGGGTAGTGCACCATAACCTTACATTCTGGTGCTGTGACTCGGATTGCCATTTTGCCCACTCCCCTCCGCCCCTCAGGGCAGCTTTGGGGTAGCCGGTAAGCCAGATATTGAGCACAGGCTAAAGACAGCACCCACCAGCATTCAGCAAAAGGTACCATCTCTCCTCTCCTCATCCTACGCTACTCTATTCCCATGTGACTGTGTGTGAGAGTTAAGAGCATGTGTTATGGTTCCACAGCTCTCGGGCTATGGAATCTGATTGGGCCCCAACCCGCGGTTCCGCCGAAGTCATTTAACCTCATCGGGTACTCATCACATTCGTGATGACTGAGCACAGCGTTTATACATGTGGCCCTCATGGTAAGTTCCTAAGTCGCCTCGCAGGCAGACGGACAGATGGGCACCTGAGTGAGGGCAGATTCTATTTCCCACCCCTACATTCTGTGTAACCCTGCTTGTGTTCTGCCCCCCCCAGCTGCCCCCTCTGCCTCAACATTTCCTGTCCTAACTACTGCTTTCCATCTGCCTTCCCTCTGATCCTCTTCCTCCATTCTCTTTAGTCTCCTGTTATAGCTGCTCCCTTTTGGATCCCTCAGTGCTGGCAAAATCAGGGATTCCCCCCGATTTTTCCCATCCAGATTGCTGTCTATCTACCAGGATGCTGGGGACAGAATCTGGACCCAAATTTTGGCCTCCTCTGTGATTTTGGGATGCTGAATTCACAGACCTGCAGGCCCTGATTTCAGAGACTCCCACACTGGTCACACGGACCTGGGGTCTCTGAGCACCCACTTAGAACTAGGGTGGATGCACCTTAGCACTTGGGTGGGTGCTTTCTGAGACTAAAAAGAAGCCATTTCCTTCCTACAGACCTCTTCTCTCTCTCTCTCTCTCTCTCTCTCTCTCGGGACTCTCGCGCTCTCTCTATCCTCTCATCTCTCTTCTTCTCCCTCTTCCTATCCTCTAACCCCTACTATGGAGCCTCACACTCTAAAGGGAGGCCCTGGGCCTCACACCCTCGGAGTGTCTCCTACACTCTTTAAGAGAACTCAACCTCTCTAAGGAAATTAACCCTAAGTCCTTGAGAGACTCTGTTCTATTCTGGCCAGGTATCATTAGCTCAACAAATTGCTGGCCTGAGAGGGTACTTAGATCTCCAATATTCTCACAGCTTTGAGAGACTTTCAGCTGGTAGACTGGTCGGAATGTGCATGTGTACGGCATTCTTTGACCTTCCTCATGTCCCTCTCATTCCTCTTCCCACCCTATCAGGTTCTTCTTGCCAAATCAGCGACACCCAGTGTTCAGGTCACAGACAACTAAGGAAGCTCCTGTCCTCCTCCCTATACACAGACCTGAAACTCCACCCTGCTTTTGACCTTAACGGGGCCGACTAGGCTCTCCACTGGACCCTATCCCCTCCTCCCATGGCTCCAGCCATGGCTACCCCGGCAGGTCTCTCTCCTCTCTCTGCTCTCTGCCTGCCCTCCCTCTGCCCCCTTTGTGCTCTCCTGCCCCCCTCCTCTTGGGTCACTCTCCTGCCCCCTCTGCTGGCCTCTTCTGCCCCCATCTCTCTGCTCCTCTCTCTCCTCCTCCCACCTCCACCCCTCATACTCAAATCCTCTGGAGCCCACCCCCTGCTCATCTGACTCTACTCTCTCTGGCCCCCCCGCTCATCTGTCCCTCTCCTCTCTGTCTCTGATGTGCTCCCCTCTCTGTGGCCTCACTCCTCCTTGGTGCCACTGCACTCTGTTCCTCTTCTCATGTCTCATCTACACCTCTCCACCATTCCTCTGTGCCTCTCTCTAAGTGCTCTGTGGCCCTCTCTCTTTTCTCCTCGGTTCTCGTCCTCGCTTTTTTCTCTCTCCTCTCTCTTCTCGCTCTTCTCCTCCACTCTCCAGCAACGCTCTCCCCTCACCTCGGCTCCTCCTCTCGTCCCTTCTCTCTCTCTCTCTCTCCACTTCATTTCCCTTGTACTTCCTCCCTTCTCCCTCTGCCTCTCTCAGCATTAGCCCTTCATTGTTTTGAATCCACAGGCTTGAACTGGGTTCCCGTGAAAAGGTGGTACAGCTCTCTGCTCTCTCCTACTCTCTCCTGCTTCCCTCTGTCTTCCTTCTCCCTCCTTCTCTCTGCCTGTCTTCCCTCCAATTCTTCCTTCATTTTAGCCACCCGTTCTGCTTCAGAGACACTCCAGACCTGGAGTCTCTGACCAGCCCCATTAGAGGATGTACACCTCCATGCCACCTCCCATTAGAGGACTCATCCTCCACACCGTTCCCCTTTCTTCTAAGCCTAAACTTTACTTCCTTCCTACAGCTCTCTCCTCTCCCCAGTCTGCCGCACAGCTGCCCTACCATGTGGTTTTTCCTCCTCCTCTGCACCGCCATGCCATGCTCTGCTGCCCCTACCATGGGCTTTTTTCAAACAGAAGGGAGTAGCAGCCACGCCCATTCCTCAGCCGCCATCTTGAGGCTGCCCCATTTCTGCTGAGCCACAAGACCACGTGGCAGGAAGCCTGAATTCACATCAGCCCTAGTAATAACTAAAGCTATATTTCTATATTCTAATTCTCTTGCAATTTATTTAATGGCATATTCTGATCCTTTCACAATTTTGGTTTTTGGGTTTTATATTGGATTATACAAAGTCAATTGGAATTGCATTAATACATTTTTATACAGAGTAACCTGATTTTTTTACCCTTACGGGTTCACTAACAGATTTTTTTTCTTCTGTGCTATGTTACCATCCTTCTGACCAGAGATCATTTAAAAAAAATCCCTGGATTCATTCATACTCTGGTACTTGGACAGTGGCACATTGCTTCCCCTGCAATCCCTTCCCTCCAATGAAACAGCCTAAGTACTTTTGATATTATCAATTTTTTAATTATTATATATAATTCTGTTTCCCATCACTTGTTAAAGTTTTTCAATAAGATCATAGTTTTAGATCCAAAGGTGCCTTGGCAGTGCAATTAATCAGAGCTGCATGTTTTAAATAATATTTCTAAAGGTGTTTTATTTCCAATGCATATAATGGTTCAATACAGCTGCTAGGATAAAAATCTCTTAAAGAAATATGTGCATAAATGTGTGTATGTGTATGACATTGCTAAACAGCATATTAAGATCTGTCTGTATGATTACAATGCATGTGCCTCTGCTTATCACAAACTCTGCAAAGTGTCATCACCAAATTTATTTATTAGAACCTTATTTATGAGTATGCATGTAGTACTGTTCACTTTTAAGAATTCTATAATGTAATTATGACATATACAAGAAATTGTGTTCCACCTACCAGGTACTATATACCTAGTTACAGCCTCAAGTGAAACAGACATATATAGAGTTACCCATACATACTAAAATTGTTTTGTATATCTTTTATACTTTGCACATGTTACTTTTAATATTTTTAACAGAAATTAGGTTTTACTTCCGGTGACCACACAGACAGTCTGAATGTAACCAATTTGGGTGAGCCCTAAGTATTATCTGCGTGCTGCTGGTATGTGACAATGCACCCCCCTTCGTTTTCCTTTTCAAAGCTATAATTCAATATCTGGGGACAAATGACATGGCCTTCATTTGAGAAGGTACTGGCTTTAACCTCTTTATTATCTTGGGTTTGTTTCATGGGCTATGTTGTTAGAAACTTTTGCCTTGCATGATTTAAATCATTGTACTTTTAGTACCTAAATGAACTTCATAGACCTTAAAGAACAAATTGTAGGACTTACTGCATAGGTTTAATGTCAACTTGATACACCTGAGCTGAGAAACCTCAATAATTGCCTTCATTGGACTGGCCTGTACCCGTTGTGGGCAATGCCATTCTTGGCCAGATATTTCTATATTGTATACAATAGGCTCAATATAAGCCAGCAACATAAGCCAGTAAATGGTATCCTTTCCTAGCCTGTGCTGCAGCCACTACCAGGCTCCTACCATGAGCATTTATTGTTGGTCAGAATATTTTAGCCACAGTAATTAAGAATTGATTAACAGTGCTTAAGTCAATGTTCAAGCTTTACTTAGGAGTTGTATGATAATTAATGTACCAAATTAATTCAAATAATCCTCTTGAAGGTTTAGCAACCACATTTAAAGCTCCAATCTGATTTGGCAAGAGGGATTTGAAGGAACAATATTTTGGTCCCTACCCTCTGAGGTTGACTTGGGTCCTAGGGTCCTGCATCCACAACTTTGTGCTTGTCCTGTGGCAGTGAGTCACCAGTCATCCGGTGCCAGGGAAGTCTTAGAGATTCACTTAAAAGGACTTCATCCTGCCAGTGTGCAGTCAAAGGAGGAAAGTCCATATAGAGGAGAGATTCCTCATGCTTCAAAGTGAAGCTCTGGTCAAGCAAGGCCTGACTTTGTCCTCACATAGATGGAACTGGTGAAGAGAGCCAGGCATAAGGCCTGAGTGACTCCTTAAGGACGAGAACCTCAACTGAGGTTGTCGTTAACCTCAACTTAACACAAAACAAACTTCAGTTATCTGAGCTAACTGTGTGGTTTTAAACACCCCAACAGGAAACTGTAATCTAAAGAAGAGAAAATGAAATAAGTTATTATCAGAGAGATAGGTGAGAGACCTGCTGTGCCAAGTTAGGAATCTACTATGTTATGTTAGGAAATATCTCAGAGATAGATGGCAGATTTAATGTGCCATGCCAGAAAATACCACCTTTTATATTCTCATGGTTATGGCTCTCATTTTGGAGCCCTGTGTATTAAAGCTGGCCCTCATTCTAGAGCTCTGCGTACTAAAACTTTTTCTAATTTCTCAAACCAGGGTACACGTCCTTTTTCCCTCTGCATTCCCTAGACAGGGACCCTCCAATTGCTAATGCACCCAGTAGCTCCCTGTTGGTACTGTGAAGTCCCTGCACTGATATACTCATGTAAGACTCAACCAGCTTGTCTTTTCAGTTGCAGAGAAAATGTCCACTAAATACTGGCCACTATCGATCTGGACCAAACCCACCAGGCAGAGCACCCAAAGCAGCCAAAATGGGAAACTGGATTCTAACCCTCCAGTCTGACAACTGTTCCCCCAAGACTTCATCCCTGGCCCCTGATCAGTTCTGAAGCAGTTACAGAAGACAGACCTCTGCCCTTTGCCCTTTTTCCTATAGAAACAAAAGGCTGGAATGTCAGAGTGTGAGCTCCAGAAGCCCACTGGAATGCAGAGACACCTAAGACTGGAGGCACCCAGGAACCTGCTCTACCAGGCTAGCCTTTGGCTATGCTAAAATGGGCCATCACTGATTACTCAGGAATCTTCCACCTTTCAAAAGCCAGATTCCTGCAAAGTGCGCTACCCACCCCCACTCTCACTGAATCCCATTCCCACCTTCTCCCTTAAATTCCCAGGCCAGACGCCATTCAATGCTGGCTCTATCTTTCCCCTGAGCCTAGTCCTGGCTACCCTGAATTAAACTTTGCTCCAGAGAGCCTAAACCTTGTGGCCTTTCATTTCAGGGGGAGTGCACCATAACCTTACAGCACCCACATGACAGCTAGCAACCCTCCAAAAACTCCAGTTCCAGGGGAATCCAATGCTCTCTTCTGACGTCTGTGGGTATCACATGACATGAGTGCACTTACATATAAACAGGTAATACACTCATACACATAAAATAAAAATAATAAAAAGCTTTTAAATAAGATGGATCTGAGGTTGGTGTGAAAGTGAAGATGGGCTGGGGGTGACAGAGAGGTAAGGAGCTTGCCATCTAAGCATGAAAACCTGAGCTCAAATCCACAGACCAAGTAATAAAACATGAGAGGCCAGGTGTGCCTGCAACACCACGACTGTGGGGGCAGGGGTAGAGACAGCGAGATCACTGGGGCCAGTTGGCTGCCAGCTCAGTACCGTGTTGTGTGAGAGACACCATTCCAAGGGAATAAGTTGGAGATAGAACAGAACACGTATTGTCCTCCTCTGGTCTCCATGAGCATGCACACAACATGTGCACATATACCACACACACACACACACATACACACACTGTGCCAGTTACTTTCTGTTCCATGTGCACATATACCACACACACACACACACACACACACACACACACACACACACANAAAAAAAAAAAAAAAAAAGGAAGAGTTGATTTGAGCTCGTGGATCCAGGGATGAGGGTCCATTGTGGTGGGGCAGCATGGCTGAGCAGAAAGATGAGTAATCACATCTCCAAGCAGCTCAGGAAGCAGAGAAATAGACTGACATGGCCGAGCTGTGTACTCTCAAAGCCCACCCCAGTGAAGTGCTTCCTCCAGCAAGACCATACCTCCTCAAACCTCTCAAAACACCACAACCAACTGGGGAAAAACGTCCATATACTTGAAGCTTATGGGAGACATTTTCATGCAAGTCACCACAAAGGCATTCATATACACAGACACACAAAGGGAAAAAAATAAAATAAAAACAAAAAAAAATGAAAATACAGTGAACTACAAAGTACTGTTCGAGATGAAGTGGTGCTAACGTCATGTTTTCCTTTTCTGCCTGAGATCAGCTGCAGACATGCAGCATGTCCCTGGACACGCGTCTGTGCTGTCATGTCATGGCCAATGGTGGGCTTGACTTCTAGGTGCGCTGAATCCAGGGCCTACTAAAAATAAACGTTTGCCTTATTGACAAGCTGGCTCATTTTCAAATTGCTTTTCTTAAAAATACCAGTCTTCTCTACAGCTGAGGTTTGTGTAACTTTTATCGATCTTATTTTACTTCTAATTACATCTTCATTTGTCACTAACAGAAACTCTTGTCACCGCTTCTGTCAAAGTTGATCCATGACATTCTAATTATTGTAATTTCTTTTTCCTGAAATTGTAGCAAGACTGTCCACATACATTTTTGTTAGCCCAGTTCTTTATCCAAAGAAATGAGAATTTGGGCTTTAGGGAGAGAGCTCTTAGCCCTTATCCCTCCACATGCTCTTTTGTGTGTCTGTGCATGTGTGTGCACATGTTCATGTGTGTGGAGGTACATTTATGTGTGGGTAAGCATGTGTGTGTGTGTGTGTGTGTGTGTGTGTGTGTGTATATGAGGAGATAATCTCCTTTGTCATATCTCAGATTCCATTCATCTTGTGTTTTTCAGACAGGGTGTGTATGTGTGCAGTGAAGGTATAGGTGTAAAAGATAGAGAATTATGTTTGTGTGTGTGTACGCACACGTGTGTGTGTGTGTATGTGTGTGTCTGTGTGTGCATGTGTGTGTGTGTGTGTGTGTGTGTGTGTGTTTGTGTGCTTGTGTATGCATATGTGGTGAGGTGGGGGCAATGGGAAATGAAGCAATCTCTGAACATACATTTCAACCCTGCGTTTACCACTAACTCTAGATACATGACATGGTGAACCACTGCCTGGGCACTGGGCCCTCTGGGAGCCTCTCCCGATTGACAGAAGAGACAGTTCCCATTGTATTTACTGCATTCAGCTACCTTGGGTACATCCATCACTTTTGATCTTAATGTCACAACTTTAATTTGACATTTATTGACACTTTATGAATGGGGAAAGGAAGATTCATCAAGTTACTCCTCCTACTTCAAACCGCTATTACAGATATTGAATTGTGTCCTCCAAAATGCAGGTTGAAGTGCTGCATCCCAGTCCTCAGAATGCCACTGAATTTTGAGGAAGTCTTTAAAGAAGTAATTAATGTTACCTGAAATCAGTAAGTCTACACTATATGTCTAGTTTTCTTGTAACATTCGGCAATTGGAGGGGCCGGGCATGATGGTGCATGCCTTTAATCCTAGCACTTGGGAAGCAGAGGCAGGCAGATCTCTGTGAATTCAAGGCCAACCTGGTCTATAAAGCCAGTTCCAGGCCAACTGGGACTAAAGGGAGACCCTGTCTCAAAAAGACCCCTCCCCCCAAAAAAAAGATCTGGCAATTGGGATATGACACAAGGTTGAAGACGCGATGATGTTGTGAGCACCCCGGGAAAAGATGGCGTCCACAGACCAAGGAGAGAACTGAAGAGAAAGCAGCCATGCCCCAGGAAGCCAGAGGAAGTCAGTTGCTGCTGTTTGTGCCTCCCAGGCTGACATATTTTGTTATGGGGCCACAGAAAACCAGTGTGAACCCATCATAAAGAGGAGCTCATGCCTTGTCCAAGTGTCCAGATCTAAATGTGATTCCTGGATCGTGCCTACAGCATCAGACCTGGAGGAGCATTTACCCAAGACTCCTAGGCTAAGGACACTTGGATGGCTGGTGTGTGAGCTGGCAAGAATTACGGTGCTTCTCTCTCCTTTTACCCACTTTCTCTACTTTCTCTGCCAGTTCTCTTTGCACTCTATCTTGGAGTGAGATTCCAGGATGACTTCTTTTAATTAGATGTCCGACCTCCATTTTCCAGATATGGGAACTTCAGATCTCAGGGGCAAAATAATTCCCCAGATGTGCCAAAATGCTCTTTGCATAATGCAGAGGAAATTGGAGCTCTGAAAGGAGAGGCCATCTGTGGACACCTCAAACCTGGTCTTTTGACTTTGATGTCACCTCCCTGCCCTCACAGAGGAGGCAGAGGTAAATGACTCTGCGAAAGATGGCACCTTTATTCTCAAATTATAACGAATACTGAGCTTGTTAGAGAGGTCAGGGAATTGATACTGAGAGATGGATGAACCCCTGACAGGTGCCAGGGATAGAAATTAGCCAGGTTTTGAGGAGCCAATGAATGCATAAAGTAGCTGACAGCCACACCTCCTACGGGAGCCGGGAGGACTAAACTCGGGGCCAGAACCACTGCCTGTGTTTCCAAGGCCCTCATCTGCTGAGCAGCACTTGGCATAGTCCCTGGCCTTCCTGGTCCCACTTTGTCTTTGATGGCTTCCTGTGGCACAAATCACTGTTATGTACAATTAGAGTCAGGTGCCCTGGGGTCATTCCAGTTGTATGACCTTGGGATGATCCTTTAATTTCTCTGATGCTCAACTTTCTCTTCAATAAAACAGCAGCAGTCAAATTAAATACATTTTAAGCTTGATGAGAGAATTAAACATTTTAAATGCCAAGTGTGGGATTTGAGATATCATACTTGATCCGTCAATTTTGATTCCCCCTTCCTTCATATCAATTTTTCTATCTCCACAATGTATATAACACTTCAATTACTGAACTCTCCAGGTAGTTGTTGGGGTTAAATTAGGTGATGTGTTTGCAGGCAACTAAAAGATTTTAAACTGTTATGTACGTGTAAGGTTATAATAGTTATTCTTTCTGCTAGTTTGTCCCAGAACACCGAACGTGAAAGTTGTTCAGTAAAGCTTATTGAATTGAGTTATATTAAATCAAACTCCTTTGCTTACATTTTATGTTTTTCAACTGTGAAATTCTTGCATTTTTGAATCACATGGTAAAAGCATTAGCATTTATGAATTAAGGAAAGGAAGAAACAGACTTTAAACATTGTCTTAAAGTTGCAATGTCTACTTATAAATGATCAATGGACTCTTTTGTCCTTGGGAAATATACAAAGTAGGTTATCTTCAAAGTGATAGTTCCTTAAATACACATCAGTGCATGGCTGCTGCCATGGTGATTGGTATCCAACTCAGTCCTATAATCTATGAAGCCACTTGAAATGAACCTTGGGGACATACACCTAGATTAAAAAACACCATTTGTATCTTTGTCCCACATTCCTACCAAAGCTGCAGCCTTCTGCATAGACTGCATAGATAGCCTGCCTCAAGACTGTAAAGATATATGGTGAGAAGGAAGAGAAGCTTCTCTGGTCTGAGAGGGAGTCATCACTTCCACACCTTGAAGCTGTTCCAGTCCATGTTGAACTGGTTACTGCTACATGAGAGAAAGAAGAGAGGACACATCAGAGGTTGTGCCTAAAGGGCGTCCAATACTGACCTCACAATATCTGGCTTCTATGTAGCCTCAGCCCTCCCACTCCAGCCTTCTCTACCTCATTTGCTGCAGGAGAAAACTAGAAATCTAAGTGCTTAGCTAGAAGGGCTGCAGAGAGTGTTAACAAAATGATGGTGTCAGCACACAAATCAGGACTTCATTGGAGTGACCTTGCTTTCCTGTCCTCTGTTCACACAGAGTTCTGAATCCCTCTGTGGGATTTTTCCTTTTCATCTCCCCACAGGGACCCTCTGTAAGATGCTGTCACCTCCCCTGATGAGCAGGACATAAAACTCACCGTGGCAGTAGATGAAAGAGGCTCCCACTCCCAAGCCAACAAAAATACAGTCACCACATTTGCTGTCCGGAGCAAGGGTTGAGCCCTGATCTTTAAATACAGACTTTTTTGCAATCAGAAACAAAAACAAGATAGGATAAAAGTGGGGGACTTTTTTTTTAGCATGAAGGACTAGACCAAGCCTTAAACATATGTACTCAAAAGAAGAACAAATAGAAGACTTCCAGGTGTTATGACAACCTTTGGCACAAGGTAATTTCCATTTCTATACATTTTAATTTAAATGACAGAAAGCTATGGGTAACAGTCCCTAAGGTGGGCTTAGGCATCTCCTGAGTTTAGCAATAATATCATGCTGTGGGTGTAAAAAGTCATATAATTTTCCTCTGTGATGATGAAGGAGGTCACCAGCCAGGGGTGTCCTCCAGAGAACCACTGAGAAAATCAGCCCTGGGCAAGATCACATGGAGACGGAGGCAGACTCAGGAGGGCAGAGCTCAGTTGAGGTCATTTGTTCATTGGGCCCAGCATCTCCATCCATGACAATGTGGGCATTATACTTAGACACGGTGTCTAGATGGGGTGGTGTTGCTGGGTCTCCACATCCAGTTGGAACTTTTCTAATAGCCCAAGATGGAGAGGAAAGGGTTCACTCCATGCTGAAAGCAAATCTAGCATCTAAAAGTTGTTGATTTGTAGAATCGAGCATCAAATTTTGCCCTCACCTGTTGGACAGCACAGATGTGATATCAGAAGAACTTAATTCCAATTCCTTGCTTGTTTACTAATGAATTACCATTATGTTTCCTGTCTCACAAAGAAATCTGGCTGCCCAGAAAGTCTGAGTAACTTGCTCCAAATCAGTGTTTTTGAACAGATTTGATAAGCAAGAACCTAGGGGACATGAAGCATCAACTAAAGCCTGTTACTCACAAGGTATCAACACATGTGATTAGTTACTGTTCAGTGTGTGGCTGTGAGACACATGGGGAGATGATTTTCATCAGAACCATGACCAATGTGTTTCCTTTGAATATGCCCTTCTGTATGTCCAACACAGTCACAAAGAGAAGCTTTGAACCGAGGAAAGAGGAACATTCTGGACATCAGGGAAGATCTTGCTAGGATAAGGTAAAGATGGACAATTGTGGGAGTCAAAGAGTGCCTGAAGTGACAGGCTGAAGAGAAATGGCACTTGGTCTGTAGCCATGGCGATTGATCTGTAGCCAAAAGGCACTGGCTGAAGAATACAGTGTGCATGCTTCAGTAACTTTTAAGATGATATGTTATGTTACCTTGTCAACTTCATGAACATAATATCTTACATAAGAAATTGTATCTATAGAGGCAAAACTTATCTATTGATTGGTCCACTACTGTTATATAATCTGTTGGCTGATTGGCTCACTACTGGTATAAATATTCTTGGTTTCTAAGCTGTTGTTGTTAGTAGCATTAGCTGTTAGTAGCATTAGGAATAATAGAAGTTAAGAAGCAAATGGTACCATTATATAATCTGTCTGCTGATTAGCTCACTACTGGTATAAATATTCTTGGTTTCTAAGCTGTTGTTGTTAGTAGCATTAGTTGTTAGTAGCATTAGTTGTTAGTAGCATTAGTTGTTAGTAGCATTAGGAATAATAGAAGTTAAGAAGTAAATGGTACCATTAAAAGAAACTAAAACGAACAAGTTAAATGAGTGATTAATTCCCAGTCCACCTCCGAAGATTCACACCGCTGGACGGTGCAGACAATCTCTACTCCTCATAGTCAAAGCAAGCCATCCCTCCCTACCCCTTTCCCTGCTCCTTCTTTTCCACATAAGGACCTGCTCAACCCATGTCATTGACTTCAGGAGGAGCTGTGCCCCACCTTCACCCTTCAAAGCCGGGTCCACCCATGCGGTTCTCAGACCTGGCCCACCATCACCTTTTGGCTTGACATGCTTAATTTTTCTTTGCACACTCAACACTTTATAGCACTATGCTTTGTTTTTGAATGCTTTTTTCTTACATGATACCTTTTATTTTTCCAGCTGTTGTGAACTTTAACTGAAAAAAAAAAGAATGGATTCTACTTAAATAGACACAATACTTTGATAATATACGGATATGTTATTAAATGATCACCACAATCAAGCTAATTATCATATCCACCATCTCAGACTTTTATAAAAGCACTTGAGATTCACTTTCTTAGAAATATTCAAGTACATAATACATTATACAGACATAAGCAGAGCCAACAGAAGTTTCAGATGTTACTGGCACTTCAGACATCTCAGCATCCTCTCCCGAGTGGCATGGTGGTTCAGTCCCAGGGATGCTCTGTGGATTCAAGCTTAGTGGAATCATTCATTTGCTTCTCTTTATCTTATAATTTATGTTTGAACTCTTCAATTATCTGATATTTATTTTAGACCATTTTAGAATTCTACTCGAAATAATTAAGCACTGCAGATTTAATACATAACACAATACTAGTTATGATTGATGTTATTACTAGTGTAACAGAGTAAACTTTGTTTCCCTATATTTTCTTTAATTTAATAAGTTCTCAGATAATAGTTAATGGATTTATGAATGAATGATTGATTGGGAAATTGGGGATTGCTTCCTTTTTTTGTTTACTTTTTGGAACTATACTGATTTCATACTGAGTTGAAATGGTTCAGAGGTTAAGGGTACTGTCTATTTTAGTCTAACCCAGAGCACCTGGGTTAGATTCCCAGTACCCAGATGGTGGCTAACTATTACTGTCCGTAACTCCAGTTCCAGAAAATCTGACACCCTCTTCTGGCACTTAAATACATGCAGGCAAAACATTCATAAAATAAAATAAAATAAAATAAAATAAAATAGAACAGTTTAAAATCCATTTCATGCATTTCAACTTTAAACTTGGAGAATGTCTAATACTTTCCTTACTCTCAGCCTTTACAGGTAGATGAGGAGGCTTTCAGCTTTCATACTAATTCTACCTTCTAATAACCTATTATGTGTGTGATGAGGTCTGAGGGTGGTTGGAGATGCGGTCCCAAGAAAATCTCCCCATTCCTGCTATAGAAATCAAAGCTCGACTGGGCCACTATCAAAACACCTGAGTTGCTCCCTCTTCTTGTGTGAGTCTTCACTGGGTTCTAGACTCCATCCAGAATGATAGCTCCGAAATAAAGATCTTACTGTTCAAATCTTGACCATGTTTTAGAAGAATTTCAGGAGTTTCAACTTCTCTGTCCTCATTTTGTTCATTCCATTTCAGCCATGGGCTCCAGCAATAATGGTGTACAGACAGGTCTGAGTAGCTCCCTGTGGTCAGTTGTCTATGCATCATATCTCCTTGCTTACTTCTGTTCAGTTTTCCTTGTTTCTTTTGAACCTATAAACTTTGTGTGTACACGTGTGTGTGTGTGTGCATGCGTGTGTGTGCGTGTGCGTGCATGTGTGTGCGTGTGTGCGTGTGCGTGTGTGTGTGTGTGTGTGTGCGTGTGTGCAGGCCAGGGTCACCTGGGGTGTCTTTTTGGAGGCCATCCATCTTCATTTATGAACCAAGTTTTCTTACTTAGCCTCAAGCTCACTTGATTAGGTGAGGCTGGCTAGCCAGTAAGTCCTGGGCACTCTTCTGTCTCATCTTCTCGTGGCTGAGATGACAGGTGTGTACCACTATGAAGTCAAGTTTGTTTTTAACATTTAAAAAATTTTTCTCACATTAGCTCTAGGATCAAACTTTATGTTTATATAACAAGCATTTCACTAAGCTCTCTCCCCACCTAGAATCTATAAACTTCTTGATCCCAATGACTACACCCTGTTGACCTCCAGCTATTGTTTCCTTATTGCCTACCAGAATCCTCACAGGACACTAGACATGCAAGCAATGTAACAATTATCCACATCCTATGTGTTTGAATAGAAAACACTTGTCTTCTTGAATTTAATTCCATGATTAAAAACCTGCATATTGAGAACAAGACACTAAGCATTGATGATCCTTTTAAGAGATAAATCTATAAATCCTAGTTGGACATCTGCCTCCTGATGGTCATTTCTGTCTCCTGCTCTTTAACATCAATACTTGTTACAACAAGAAAATCAACCAGGAGAAGATCTATAGCTCTACAGGGTGGACTAAATGGTACTTTCCGCTTTAAGAGAAAGACTGAAAGGAGACTATTCAATTCTGCACATCAGCTCATCTGTTTCCAACAGGCCATCAGGGTGACAGCTACAAAAACGGTTGGCCATGAACAATACCTCCTGCTGCCTGAGAAAGATGCCTCTGTCCATGTCTGTGTGCAGAAGCAGACAGGAGTTTAAGATGAGCACATTTTTCAAAAGTGCAGTGCAGCACAGCAGACTGGGAGTGTTCAAACAGGCACTGTGCATGCTTCTGTTTACTTTGAAGAATGGAAAAAGACCCAATGCTTCATTTATTGGAGGCTGTGACGATGTATTGAAGAGGTCTTTGAAAGAAAGTGAAGGTACACACTGAGTGGTTAGAAACATGTTTGCCACAGCAAAATAACAAGAAGGAGTTGACATGCAATGCTGATGGCATTCAGTAGTGGTGTGTTGAAGACCACTGCCTTCCATGCTCATTGTTTATAGATGCCAACCTGGAGGCCAGACATGTGAAGAGAGTGTTCTAAGAACATGTGGCTAGATAGTAAGAAAGGTTTGAACTGAGGAGGCACCCAGATAATTCTGAACTAATAAAGCTTCAATTCTGGCAGTCACATTGTTCATGAAGACTAATGAATTCTTTCAAAGTACACAGGTTAGGATCATCCATGTCTGAGAATTGAATCTCATTCTGGTTATTCTTCAATCCCTTAATCTCCAAATTGTCCTTGATTCTACAGATCTAAGTGACAAACGTGTTCTAGGTCATTGGTGAAATAGAATTGATTTTGTGTGTTCAGTTCTAGAAAATAAATGAGAAGAACATGAAGTTGAGGATCAGAAAACTTGAGTTTGGGTTCCAAACCAACTGCAATTCTAACACCTCAATTTTTTATATATCAATAAACACACATATGAAGAGGAGTTTATAAGGTCTATGTGAAACAGCTGTCCTAAGATTCTAGCAAAGGACTTGTGTGTACTCTCTTTCAAATACTGTGTCTACTCAACCAGTTCCCACCCAATGAGAGTTGCCAGGAAGTATGTGCTTGCAAGTTTAAAATTTTTATTTTTTATTTTATGTTTGTGGGTACAGTGCCTGTAGGTATGTAGGTGCATCTGTGTTGTGGAAAGCCCACGAAGGTCAGAAGAGGGCCTCAGATCCCCTGGAAATGAAGTTACAGATAGTTGTTCGCCACCATGTGGATGCTGGGAATCGAACTGTGGTCCTCTGCAAGAGCAGGCAATGCTCTTAACCACTGAGACATCTCTTCACCACTGTGGTTGCATTTTTAAAAGTGCGGTGAACAATTTCTAAAAATCCATAAGAGGGACTTAAAAGTGACTCTAGAAATGCCATACTCCATGTTGAACACAGACTCAAATCTCAGCAACATAGATTCTCCAAAGCAGACTTGGCTCCTCAAGGCACAAGGAGAGTTTGTTGGAAAGGGTCAAAATAAAATGCTGTATTTGGAGAATTTGAGCTATATTTATAGAATATGCACCTTTATAACTATTCCTGTGTTTTGATAAACAACTGTGTCTAAAGGCAACTGTGGTAAAGGAAGTTAGCATCTCAAGACTGTATTTGCACATCTGGTAAAATGATCATGAGAGAATTGCATAGAATTCTTTTTCTTTTCACTTTTCCAAAGGTTTGTGTTATGACCAACTGGAAATCACAAAAGATCGCCTTGCAGCTCGGCCCTGGCTCTCAGTGAATGTAAAGTCAGACATTCTGCTTCTCTCTCCTTGTCAATTCCTGAAATCAAGGCAGTAGCATTTCTTTCTCCCTGCCAATGTCAGCGTGAACATAATGGCTGAGTACAGATGCCTAAAATGCAGACGTGATGCACTGGTCTGGGTGAGTATTCATTCCATTTTTGCATTGATGAATAATGTTATTTATTAATTTCCTTTAACATAATATTTTATCCTTTGGAAATTTTACCTGATGTCATACTCTACGTTGGTCATCTATGTCCATCACTATCTCCCTTCAGATTCCCTTGGTGCCCCCACCACCCATCCCTCCCAAGTTCATATCCTCATTTTTAATTGTCATCAGTAACCCCTGAGTCTAGTTAGTACTGCCCATATGCGCAGTGCTTTCATTCTTTTATTTAGGCTCTGAGGTGTAGCTATGCATGGGATGGCCCCATCCTTATAGAACTTATAGTTACAGGTGAGATGCAGGGCAGGATGCAAGGAAGTCTAGGTCTACATCCAGTTCAGTCCTTCTTATGTAGGCCAAGAGAAGTTTCCTCCAAGGAGAGACCGCTATGCTAAATGGAAGCAGGCCATGGAACAGGACTGTGCAATCAGAGAAGGAAGGAACTCTAAACAAAGCAGAGTGCCATTGGTCCAGGGAAGGGAGACGTTTGATCCAGTTATGTTACAGACTGCCTAACCAAACAGGGAGACAGATTAGGCTCTATTGCTCTCCCAAGATAATCTCAGTTCAGAATACAGTTAGATCTTGGAATATGTTAGATAAGCATTGTGATTGTCCTTGTGAGTCACATGTTAATTCCTGCAATGCAAATGCCAGGAATCAGTGCTCAGGAGCAACCGTCTCTCCCAAACAGTTCCTGAGATGACTATTAGTTCTGTGGATTTTCCTTGATCTTTTCCCTTCCCTGCGGCACCTCAGGCACTCCCTTGTCTGTCATTTTGTGAAAAGTTTCAACTGTTCTAATGCCTTTGACATCCGTCTGCCATCAGGAGTAAACATCCGAGGACTCGTGCATTGTTGCCAGTTCATATGCTGAAAACTTATGTCTTTGGCAAGATGTTCTAGGGGCATCTCCATCTCTTCTTTGATTTCTAGTTGCTGTGCACACTTGGAACTGTAGAACACTAAAGGGATTCCGGAGGCTGCATCTCCACTTGCGTACATCCTGGTGACAAAACAGACCATGCCACTGATTTTCTCCCACTTTACTTAATGACCCAATCTGTGAAGAAGGCTCTGACAGTGTTGGAAAAAGTAGATGAGAAAAATAGAGGCCCACCGTACAGATTCAGCAGCGGCTTGCTGGCTCTCCATACTCCGAGTTTTGTTGAGAGAAGCATGGGCCATTCTTCCTGGAGCATGACAGCCCTCCTTTCCCAAGCCAGAGGCCCTATTCCTGGGTAGGAAAACCCAGGAGCCCCATGCTCTAGCCTCCTCTGCTCCTCACTTCTGTTAAGTTGAGGGTTTACAGGGGTAAAAGGAACAAATCCATTGGAGCCTGGTCCCTTGCTTCCCTCCCATCAATGGGGGACCTGCTAAGTGCCTGGTTCTAGAGTGAGTTCTCACAGGGAATACTCTTCCAGATACAGATGCTACTGTCCTACCCAGGGAAACTGTTCTGACCAAGAAAAACCCACGATGGCTGATTCCTTCCTTACAACTGGCTTCGGAGCTTTCAATGGGAGTGACATCCCCCAGGAGGCTCTTTACCTGTAATAAAGGTATCACATCGCTCTGTTCTCCATCAGTTTATAGTTCAAGGTCCAGAGAGTGACAGTTCTTAGAATGAGGCGTCCTCTTATGCCCTAAGGCCTCTTCAGTAGGAACTGTTGGCTGCATGTGACCATCAGTGCTGATATCTTGGGGATGTACACATGTGACCTCTTACCCAAGCTGATCAGGCATAGTGTACACACTGAGATTTGTAAATCTAAAGACCAAGAAAGAACCAAGATCTCCTGGCCCTTGTGGAATCCCAGAGTGTACCCAACCAAAGCCTCACAAATGTGGCACCCCGTAGTCCCAGCCATTGGTGTTGCAGTTTGTAGATGGAACCTAGGAAGGCTCCATTGTGTTGACACGGGCTTCACAGGCCTTGCAAGGCAAGGGCCTCATAACTGATAGTCAGGCTAGGGTCTCATAACTGATAGTCAGGCTAGGGTCCTGGGTGTTAAGTGAATTGTCAGTCAAGGTAGCTGGCCTGCTGGCCTTGAGGACTAAGAAGGAAGTTCAGACACATGGGACTTGATGCCTTAGAGTTTACAATATATACTGGCTTGTTCCATCTCTGCTTGAGGTGTGAGTGGTAGCAGGTGCTGGGTTGGGCATTAGTGCCAAAATTTGAATTATGTGAAATGATCTGATTACCCTCCCCCTTAATTCAGACATTAGTGTGTTAAAGCAAAAGTGAATGAAGATTAATCTGTAAATTAGGATACGGTGAGATTAAAAAAGATAACAGAAAATAGCAGGGTTTAAAGTGATACCTGTTCAACAATTTAAAAGGGAACTGTAGTCAGTCTGGATGATGTGTGCACAGAGGAAGCTGGAGCAGCACTGGCTTCTGGATCCCTTTACATCCACAGCATTCTTTACAGTAATCCTTAACAAGGTTTTCTAGTAAAAATTAAATAACTGCATACAATGTGGAAAATAAAATTATACGCATAAAGAAAATAAAACCATCCCTAAACCCAACACTGGAGAGGAATGCTTTGACTCTGAGGACATTCTTTTTTGTAATTTTCTTAGCAAGTACTTTGTAAATATTTAATTATATCTTCACAAGGCTTTTAATTTTTTTTTTTTAAGTTTATATTTCTGTATGTAGGTATGTGCACCTGAGCGCAGTTGCCTGTAGCGGCCAGGAGAGGGCATAGGATTCCTTGGAGCTGGAGTTGCAAGAGGTTTTTGAGCTACCTAACCTGGTGCTGAGAACTGAACTCAGGTCCTCTGGAAGAACTGAAAATACTCTTAACTGCTGAACCATTTCTGCAATCCCTTTAAATAATTTTTTAAAGTATTTTTTTCAATGGTTAAACAGTTACACTGTGTGTTCCCCAAGAAGAGTGCAACCTCTGATGTGGATGCCTACAGCTTGAAGTCCTCACTTTAGATGTAGTAAAAATTTCCACTAATAGAATGGGTATTATATGAAAAGAAAAATTTACAAATATTGAAGAGGATATAGAGAATGCATAGGGAATGTCAGTTCAGCTCTTAGGAAAATACAGTTCCTCAAAAATCAAAGTGAAAACTACTATATAATCTAGCAATGCCACTACTATATATGCTAAAGGAAATTAAATCAATACATCAATATGTTTAAGAGATATGCACACCCCATGTCCATTGCAGGAGTGTTCACAATAGCCAAGATAAGGAATCAAGCCATGTATCTCAGCAAGTAAGTGTGCAAAGCCAGTGTGGTGTACAGACAAAATGGGGTGCTTTTCAACATAAGTAAAGAAGGAAATCACACCATTTGCAATAAAATGGGTGAACTTGGGGGGCATTAGAGTGAGTGAAATAAACCAGGCACAGAAAAAAATACTTTATTTTTTATTATTTTTTTAAATTTTTTATTTTATTTATTTTTGTATGTGCATAAATGTACTGTCTGCATGCGAGTGTCCTGCAATGCTGCGGAGGTCAGAAGAGGGTGTCGGATTCCCCTGGAACTGGACTTCTCCTGGAATTGGAGTTTCAGACGGTTCTCGGCCACCATGTGGGTGCTGGGGATCGAACCCGGGTCCTCTGAAGAACGGTTGGCACTCTCAACTGCTAGGCCATCTCTCCAGCCCTGGAAAAAATACTTTATAACTTCAATCATATGTCCATAAAACAGTGAACTCACAGATGTCATTACAGGATGCGTAAGAGGAAAGACAGTTGAGAAGATGTTAGATAAGGAGAACAAGATTTCTTTCAGTGATCTACATGTATAAAACAGGTTATAGTAAAAAACAATGTATTAATCCAATGTATATATTATATTGAAGTTGCTAAGAGGGTATGTTTTAAATATCTCTATCACAAAAAGATAATAAATATAAAAGTTAAAGCATGTAATTAGCTCTATATAGCTATACCACTAGGTATGCATGTTTCAAAGCATGTTATATACATTATATATTACATATATAATGATTAACTTTCAATTAACATTACTGTAGAGGAATACATGAAGCTTTTGTTTCTGTTTCAAATACCTGCCATAAACTGAAGAGAGGAGAGACTTATTTTGGCTTGTGGTTTCAGAGTCCCCCATGAGTCTGGATTGTGGTGAGGCTGAACATCAAGACACAATGGCAGAGAGGGGCAAAGCTACTCATCCCGTGTAGTCAGAAAGCCCAGAAAAGAAGAGGAAGGGGCCAGGGACAAGGCAGCTATTATAGGCACAGCACTAGTAAACTGCTTCCTCCTATCCAGCTCCATCTCCTGAAGTTCCCCAGTCCATCACCTCTGGACACCAAGCAGATGAGCCCAGGCAGGAATTTCATTCACAAGTCAAAACTGAAGAGGATGCAAAGAACAAAATTTTGGGGGATTTTCCAAGACCATCTGAAGCACAGGTAGGAAGGAGCTGGGTGCTGCAGCCAGGTGGATTGTTTGATTTGATTTAATTTTCTTTGGCTCAATTGGCTTTTGTGGCTGTGGGGGCAGAGTTGTCCTCCCACCTGGTATAAAAGGTGGGCCTGAGACTTGAGATCGGGGATCTCACAAGACTACCTGAAGCACAGGTACCAGGGTGTAGCTAAACAGCAACACCCCCGACCCCCTGCCAACTGGGATTGCTGAAGGAGTGTCCAAGTGGATTCTTTGGAGAACCTTCAGAACAGAAAAGGAAGAGTGAGTTAGATTTCCAATTGAAAGCCTAGAGCTTAGAGAAGTCAACACACCATAAGCAAGGAATAAAGGAGAAAAACAAATCAATCAAACAAACAATGAAGGCATCTGAAGGAGGCAAGAAAAGCAAGCCTTCAACACAGTGAAGAGGCATTTGGGATTCACATTGGAATACAGGCAAAGAGAAACACATATGCCAGGGACACGAAGAAGACACAACATGGGAAAGGTGCAGGATAATTCCACACCAAGCTCTACCAACCCTGTGGAAGATTCCTACAGTGGGATCCCCCTGGGGATGGCCCAGGACACAGATATTAGAAGTACAATTGTGAACATACTTAAAGGAGTACAAGAGTATAAAGAGCAAATCAAAGAATTAAGAAAAGAGAATGAAAAACTCAAGAAGGACCTAGAGAGAGAGAATGACAAACTCTGGAAGGAAGTGGAAACACTGAAAAGATCCCATGTTGAAAAAGATAAGGAAACCAACCAGTGAAGCAAAAAGCTACAGGAAGAGATTGAGAAGCTCCAAAAGGAAGTGGAAATACTAAATAAATCAGAAGAAGAAATGAAAAAGGAAATCAAACACTCATCCAGTCAAGAGGAAAGGAATGGAAAAAGCCTCAGAAGCAGAATGGAGGAAGCAAAACAAAGAATATCAGACCTGGAAGATAACACAGAACAACTAAAAACCTCAAGGAAAGATTATGAAAAATTAAAAAATACACAAAAGTGGAACAACCAGGAACTGTGGGACACTATGAAAAAATCAAACTTCTGAATCATAGGAATAGAGGAAGGAGAAGAATCCCAAGAGAATGATATCAATCAGATCTTCAACAGAATAATAGATGAAAATTTCCCCAAACTAAAAAAAGACAAACTGATACAAATACAAGAAGCACAAAGAACTCCAAACAGACAAGATCAGAAAAGAAACTCTCCACACCATATCACAGTTAAAACGCTAGACGCCCAAAACAAAGACAAAATTCGAAAAGCCACAAGAGAAAATCAATAAGTAACCTATAAGGGGAAACCTATCAGAATTACAACGGACTTCTCAGTGCAAACTATAAAAGCAAGAAGAACATGGAGCAAAGCATTCCCAGTGTTAAAGGACTAAAGATGCCAACCCAGGTTACTGTACCCAGAAAAAATGTCAATTATAGTTGAAGGAGAGAGAAAAACCTTCCATGACATAAACAAGATGAAAGAATATATTTCCAGAAAACCAACCCTTTAGAGAATACTCGAAGCAATTCAAAGGACAGAAGAAAGGAGCAACCATTCCCAGACATCTGGAAAGAGAAATCAATGAAGGCATAACCGCAGAAGTAGAAACCTAAACCAAAAATGCAAATGGATAATAAGGTGAAAGGAAGAAACACAAACCTATCAGTCATAACCTTAAATATTAATGGACTAAACTCCCCAATCAAAAGACATAGACTGGGAGATTGGATTAGGAAACAGAACCCAACAAGATACTGTCTCTAAGAAACACATCTTACCTTCAAGGATAGACACCACCTTAAAGTGAAAGGATGGAAAACATATTCCAAGCAAATGGTACCAAAAAGAAAGCAGGTGTTGTTATTTTAATATCAGACAAAATAGACTTCAATGTAAAAGAAATCAGAAGAGACAAAGGAGTCCAGTACATTTTTATCAAAGGAACAATTGACCAAGAATATTTCACAATTATGAATATATATGTACCAAACTCTGGTACACCAAACTTTATAAAGACAATTCTTCAGGACCACAAGGCACAGATTAACCCAAGTACACTCATAGTAGGGGACTTCAATACCCCGCTGAACCCTTTGGACAGGTCAACAAGACAAAAAATAAACAGAGAGACATCTGAACTGAACGATATGATACACCAAATGAACCTCACAGACATCTACTGAATATTCCACCCTAATACCAGAGAATACACTTTCTACTCAGCACTCCACGGAACATACTCCAAAATCGACCACATACTGGGATGCAGAAGAAACCTCCACAAATACAAAAAGATTGAAATAATGTCATGCATTCTATCAGACCACAGTGCAATAAAGCTCAATATCAACACCACGATAAGCCCTACTATCTTCAAGAACACATGGAGACTAAACAACACACTCTTGAATAATGAATGGGTCAAGGAAGAGATAAAGAAAGAAATAAAAGCATTCCTGGAACTGAATGACAATGATAATACAACACAACAAAACCTATGGGGTACTTTAAAAGCAGTCCTAAGGGGGAAGTTTATAGCCCTGGGTGCCTACATTAGAAAAACAGAGAGAGCTCAAGTGAATGATCTAGCACTGCAGATAAAAGCACCTGAGAGAACAACAGATAAACCCTAAATGCAACAGACAGGAAGAAATAACAAAAATCAAGGCAGAAATCAATGAAGTGTAAAGAAAGAAAACAATACTAAAAAAATCAATGTATCCCATGCTTACATCAGGGCCTTATCGCCTCTCTTCTTGCAGGTATCCCAGTTTACAGGCAAGAAGCCTTTACCTTTTGGGGGGGGCTTGGACCCCTGGGCAACATCTCCTTGGTAGAATAATCCATTGCTGATATCAGAGCTCCCTGTATTAATATATTTTGCTTAAATGCACAGCTTAAAGAGACTCTAGTATTATATATATATATATAATATAGATATATCTATATATATATATATATATATATATATGTATAGTATTCTGAATAGAGAATAATCCTTTTCACAGTTCCTATGTCTATTAGTCAAATTAAGAAGGCAGTTTTACTGGTTTTGTAAGAGATTACCTCTATAACAGTTGGTTCCAATTTACAGTTAGCGAACGACATCATCATCATCATATTTCTCCTTGGTCTATGGAGGGGAAGTAAGAAAGTCTCTTGTATTAAAACTTTGCAGCACCTACAAGGTATCATTAGGACTCATTATACATAATTGTTACAAGTAGAATCCACAGAGGGGTTTGATGTCTGTAGCAGTCTGAGACTTTTCTTCCTTTCAGTGTTCAGATGGGCCAACCTTTCTGCTGGCATTTCCTGCTACATCCTACAAAATGCAAAGCTGTATCTTTTCTTTCTCAGCCACTAATTTGGTGACATTTTGACCTGTGGGAACATACAAATCTTTTCCCATAGTTAGTTTTAAGATTTGAGTTGCAAAGTTTTCGGCAAAATGGTTTCATATATATCTGTATCTCCCCTTTTTATTTTAGGTTTTTGTTTTTTGACCCATGAGTCTCAAAGAGGCAGTTGTATTACACACACCTATAGGCTGGAATCAAGGTGCAGATTTCATCAAATTCACCCAACCTGTTTTGGGTGACTGTTTGTAGTTAACTTGGGAAGTAAACTTAATTTTTTAAGTTAAATCATCCTACAGGTAAAAGAGAATGCTACAAGATGATATTACCAAAGGCCACTAAACCAATAAAGCAAATATGGGTCTCCTTGAGTCAAGCAAGACTCCTCCATCAGCACCAGCTACACCTCACGTGCCTGGAAATACTGTGCAGTAGTGGCAACCATATGCCTGTATATCCCAAATCTAATTGACTATTAGCTCTCTCCTTGGAGGAATGACCTATGGCTGATGCCACAAGCCTACATCCTCTAGTGGTTAGGAGATGTTATAAACCACAGTAAGACCCTGTCATATTTAACAGAAAAAAATGTAATTCATGGATTAACATACCATCCAAACATCTGTGTCTATACCAAAGTACCCTACCATAACAGTACTGTTTAAATACCTATATATCTAATTGCTTGTGTTTCATTAGTAGGATTGAAAGTTATTCCCGGACAAACTGTCAGCCCATGAAAGGAAATAGCCAGAATTGACCAGAGTCCAAAACGACAGCTCCAGAGAAAGTAGATTGTTTTGCTTCTCGTCCACTTGTGTCCCTTTTCTAAGCCTAGGGAACAATCCGCAGAAGAGGGGGCATAGTAGAATGTAAGGTTGGGGTGAATGGTGAAACTACAGCAATATAGTCTGGACACTTATTTGATCAACTTGAGTGAACATACAACCCCCCCCCCCAGCTGGATGATGGGACCCTTGGGCTGTGTGGGTTTGGGCACATCTGCTTGCAAATTGGTTTTACATGAAGGATGCTTGTACTCATAAATTATTACATACTGTTAAAAAATGAAAAAAAAAATAAAGGAGTAATAGAAAAAAAAGGAAAGACTGCCAGAGGGAGACTCAGAGAAAGCACTTACTGCTCTGCAGTCAATGGTAGCAAGGTAGAAAGTTAAAAAATGTTGTTATGATTATTAGCCTTAGGGTTAATCATGATGGCTCCTGACTCAGTATTAACAGCACTAAGAGACTTCATGACTGGATCATTTCATTTGGTTTCTTTTTCAAGTCATTTATTCTAAGTGGTGTTTGCCAAGTTCATTTGATGTCTATGATTCAGTAAAATCTCAAGCCACAAAAAAAGAGAAAATACTTGGAAATTGAACCAAAGGTCT
Organism: Rhizomys pruinosus; assembly: GCA_009823505.1. Taxonomy (NCBI): domain Eukaryota; kingdom Metazoa; phylum Chordata; class Mammalia; order Rodentia; family Spalacidae; genus Rhizomys; species Rhizomys pruinosus. Next base: position 251,957 of record VZQC01001780.1, on the reverse strand, counting down.
TATGCATGCTAGATAAGCATAATTCCAGTAGGCTAAATTCCCAGCCCTCACTACAGAAATTTCTAAGGAAAACTAATATGCAAGTTAAATAAGATGATTTTTAATTATGTAAATATGAACTATTTCAAAAAAGAAATAAATATTTATATTAACATTAAAAAAATCAATGGGTTCTTTGAAAGAATAAACAAGATAGACAGACCTCTAGCCCAGTTAGCCAAAAGAAAGAAGGAACAACTCCAAATCAATATAATCCATGATGAAAAGGGAAATATCACAACAGACAATGAAAAGATCCAGAAAATCATATGGGAATACTTCAAAAACATATACTCTATCAAGTTTGAAAACCTAGAAGAAATGGATGAATATCTGAAATCCTGGGAATCACCAAAGCTCAACCAAGAAGAGGTCCACAGCTTAAATAGACCCATAATATATGAAGAAATTAAAGATGTAATAAGAAACCTCCCAACTAAAAAAAGCCCAAGCCCAGATGGTTTCATGACAGAATTCTATAAAATGTTTCACAAAGGCTTACAACCATTATTACTGAAATTGTTTAGAAGGATACAAACAGAAGGAATTCTCCCAAATTCCTTCTATGAAGCCAGCATCACTCTATTACCAAAACCAGGCAAAGATACAACCAAAAAGGAGAACTATAGACCCATCTCCCTAATGAACACAGATGCCAAAATTCTAAACAGGATACTGGCAAATCGCATACAGACCCACATCAAGAAGATCATCCATCATGACCAAGTTGGATTCATACCAGAGATGCAGGGATGGTTCAACATACGAAAATCAATAAACATCATCAAACACATAAACGGAATCAAAGACAAAAACCACACCATCATCTCAATTGATGCTGAAAAAGCCTTTGACAAAATCCAGCATCCCTTCATGCTTAAAGTCCTAGAAGGAATTGGATTGGAGGGATCATTCCTCAATGTAATCAAAGCCATATACAGGAAACCCACAGCCAATATCATCCTAAATGGGGAAATGACAGAAACATTCCCTTTAAAGGTAGGAACTCGGCAAGGCTGCCCCCTGTCACCACTCCTCTTCAATATAGTGCTTGAAACACTTGCTAGAGCAATAAGGCAAGAAAAGGAAATTAAAGGAGTACTAATTGGAAAAGAGGAAGTCAAGCTATCCCTATTTGCTGATGATATGATTGTTTACTTAAGGGATGCTAAAAACTCCACCAGAAAACTCCTAGAAACGATTAACAGCTTCAGCAAAGTGGCAGGATACAAAATTAACCTTAAAAAATCAATGGCCTTTCTTTACACCAAGAACAAGCAACTGGAGAAAGAATTCAAAGAGACCTTCCCACTCACAATAGCCTCAAAAACAATAAGATACCTAGGAACAAACCTAACCAAAGACACCAAAGACCTCTACAACAAAAATTTTAAACCCTTAAAGAAAGAAATTGAAGAAGACCTCAGAAGATGGAAAAACCTCCCATGCTCATGGATTGGGAAAATTAACATTGTAAAAATGTCCATTTTACCAAAACTCTTGTATAGATTTAATGCAATCCCAATCAAAATCCCCAAGAGTTTCTTCACAGGCTTGGAAACAAAAGTTCTTAAATTCATTTGGAAAAACAAAAGACCCCGAATAGCCAAATCAATCCTGAGTGAAAAGAGCTACACAGGAGGGATCTCTATACCAGATTTTAAACTATACTACAGGGCTATAGTCATAAAAACAGCCTGGTACTGGCACAAAAACAGACCTGTTGACCAATGGAACAAAACCGAAGATCCAAATCTGAGCACATACAATTTCAGCCATCTCATATTTGACAAGGGGGCCAAGAAACCACAATGGAGAAAAGACAGCATCTTCAGCAAGTGGTGTTGGCAAAACTGGATCACCACTTGTAGAAGAATGAAATTAAACCCCTACCTCTCACCCTGTACAAAAGTCAACTCCAGATGGATTAAAGACCTCAACGTGAAACCCCAAACTCTGAAGGTGATAGAAGAAAAAGTTGGCAGCAGACTACAAGACATAGGCGTAGGAAAAGACTTCCTAAATCAGACAGCAGCTGCACAAGAATTAAGGTCGACAATTGACAAATGGGACCTCATCAAACTCAAAAGCTTCTGTACATTAAAAGAAACAATCAAGGAAGTGAAGAGAAATCCCACAGAGTGGGAGGAAACCTTCACCACAGATACATCTGACAAAGCATTGATTTCCAGAATATATAAACTACTCAAAAATGAAGAAGAAAGAAAAATGACCCACTCAGTAGATGGAGCAAAGAGCTGAACAGAGACTTCACAAATGATGAATTAGAGATGGCTGAAAAACATCTTAAGAAGTGTTCAACATCACTAATCATTAAGGAAATGCAAATCAAAACCACTTTAAGATACCATCTTTCTCCAATAAGACTGGCTAGGATCAAGAAAACCAATGATACCAGGTGCTGGTGAGGTTGTGGGGAAAGGGGAACACTCATCCACTGCTGGTGGGAATGTAAACTTGTACAGCTACTATGTAAAGCATTGTGGAGAACCCTTGGATGAATTGGAATGAACTTGCCACCTGACCCAGCCATACCACTCCTGGGCATGTACCCAAAAGACTCATCCCACTGCAGAGATACATGTACAGCCATGTTTATTGCAGCTCTCTTCCACAATAGCAAGGAGCTGGGACCAACCCAAGTGCCCCTCAACTGATGAGTGGATAGAGAAAATGTGGTACATCTACACAATGGACTTCTATGCAGAGGTAAAGAAAGATGACATCATGAGCTTTGCAGGTAAATGGCTGGAGCTAGAAGACATCATGCTGAGTGAAGTAACACAGTCCCAGAAAATTAAACGATGAATGGTATCCCTCATCTGTGGATGCTAGTGCCAATTACCTAATTGTATGGCAAACTGAATAATGTCAGTGTGATCTGAAAACAGCTGCACTCTTACATTGTGAATCCCTTAAGATATAATAAACAAAAAAATTGCCAAAAAAGAACAAAATTTCTCCAACTTTGTATTCCAGGGCCAGAACAGGTGTGCATGGAGGGCTACTCCAGGCAAAAGGACTGGAACCAATCAAAGGTACTCCCTGTGCACAGCACAGTGTACCATTACATGTTGGCCTGGGACCTGTGTGTTTATCACTGCTCTTTGCCTCTGGAACTAGTGCATGATCCTGTCTTGCTCCTTCAAATGTATTTTAGGAATGTGTCTTAGGTTTTAAATCTCTGGAAAAAGGAGCCACTTTCTGATCTTGTGTGGAGACCATCATGAGATGGATCCATTGCCTTAGTAACATGAGATAATTGATTTATTCTTTTAAGAGGTGAATCCTTGTGATAAGACTACCATAGTTTAATATAATACTTTTATTGATGTTTTGTGTATTTCAGACATCATTTTTCAGTTCACTTTAGACATATTCCCCTTTTCCTCCCCCCCGCCCCACCCCAGATCATGCATTCTGCCATACATGTCCTTCATCTTTCTCTCAGTCTTTTTAAAGTCTTCCTCTGCAAAGGTTTATTTTTTGGAGCAGAGTTTAACTATATCAATCAGTCCTCTGATCCAGTATTTATGTTGTTGTTCTTCCCTCCCATTTGTATTGCTCCAAAATATGCCTATATAAATATATGTACCAGAATTATGTCCTCTGGGAATAAACTGTATGTTAATTCTGAAATATGTTTAGGAGTTCACATTTTCCTTTTAATTTTATATTACTCTAAAATATGAAAAGAAAATATACATTAATTACCATGTCTGAAAGTAAGTGGTAAGTTAATTCTAGGGCCCATTAAGAGATTCACATTATAACATCACAGTTGCTTTCAGATAGAAAGAAATATAACAATAAAGTTGCTCAGCTTGCCTTTCAATTGGAGGATTTGCTGATAGCATGAACAAATGAGGGAAAACATTCGCAGTTTTTTTTTGGGGGGGGGACTGTGTTTCTTCACTTAGCATAATGGATTCAAGTTCCATCCATTTACCTGCAAAGTTCATAATGTAATCTTTCTCTACCAGTGAATAGTACTCCATTGTGTAGATGTACCACATTTTTGTCATCCACTCCTCTGTTAAGGGGCATTTGGGTTGGTTCCAGCTCTTCACTATTGTGAAGAGAGCTGCAATAAACATGGATGTGCATGTATCTTTGCGGTAGGATGAGTCTTTGGGGTAAGCTATCCTTTTTTTGCGGAGGATATGATAGTTTACCTACAGGAAGCTAAAAACTCCACCAGAAAACTTTTAGAAATGATTAAGAGTTTTAGTAAAGTGTTGGGCTACAAAATTAACCTAGAAAAATCAGTAGCCTTTTTTTACATCAACAATAAACCAAGTGGAGAAGGAATATAAGAAGACCTTCCCACTTACAATAGCCTCAAAAATAAAGAGATATCTGGGAATAAACCTAACCAAAGATACAAAAGATCTCTACAACAAAAATTTTAAACCCCTGAAGAAGGAGATCGAAAATGACATCAAAAGATGGAAAGACCTCCTATGCTCATGGATTGGGAAAATTAATATAGTAAAAATGCCCATTTTACCCAAATTGATATACAAATTCAATGCAATCCCAATCAAAATCCCTATGAGCTTCTTCACAGAGTTTGAAAAAAAAATCCTTAAATTCATATGGAAAAACAAAAGACCTTGAATAGCTAAAGCAACCCTGAGTGAAAAGTGCAATACAGGGGGGATTGCCCTACCAGACTTCAAACTATATTACAGGGCCCTAGTCATAAAGACAGCCTGGTACTGGCACAAAAATAGACCTGTTGACCAATGGAACAAAATTGAAGATCCAAACTTGAGCTCATACACTTTCAGCCACCTCATATTTGACAAAGGGGCAAAAAACCCAAAAAACCCAAAACAAACAAACAAACAAACAAAAAAAAACCCGCTCAGTGGAGGAAGGATAGCATCTTCAGCAAATGGTGCTGGCAAAATTGGATCACCATTTGTAGAAGAACAAAATTAAACCCCTACCTCTCGCCCTGTACAAAAATCAACTGCAAGTGGATCAAAGATCTAAATATGAAGCCTGAAACCCTAAAGGTGATAGAAGAAACAGTTGGCAACAACTTACAAGACATAGGAGTAGGAAAAGACTTTCTAAATCAGACAGCAGCTGCACAGGAAGTAAGGTCAACAGTCACACGGACATATATATGTATATACACACATGCATCATGCGTGCTTACAAACATACATGTAATAATAACAAAAACATTTAAAAATTTTTTATAAGGACACGAGAGACTTAAAGTAGGATTCAAAGGGCTTTAATCGGCTGAAGAGCTATGTTTTTATTGTGTTTGAGTCAGGGATCATTCAGCATTTTATTATAATAAATTGCAAACTATGAAGGTTTCCATGCTAACTATTTTAAACATTCAGATAAGCAGCATTGTGTGCCCTCACCTCACTCTGTAACAACCATACTTGTCCACAACATTTTCATTATTTTAGATGGAAACGTTGTACCTACTAAAATTCACTGAATTCTTTCTTAAAAGAAAAAAAAAGGGCCATTCACATGCTTTTGAGTGGTTAACATTTTATATGTGTGCCACACGAATGATTAAAAGTATTTTCATTGATGTTCATTCTACATTTTCTCTGACCCTGATTCAGACCTTTTTTTTCCTGATATAAAAACATGTTTCCAGCCCTTAATGTCACTTTCTGTCCTTTGTCATGGACTGACCTCATTGGAAACCATCTGTGGGGAGAAAATGGGGAAAGGAAGCTATAGGACAAGTAAAAAACGCCAGGAAAATGAGAACAGAGAGGGGAGGAAAGCAAGGGAAATGGCTGAATCAGAAGGGAGTGGTTCCCTGGGCATGAAGAACACTGGGTTCCTCCAGTGTTGTGGTCAGCTCTGTTCTGTCCAGCTCTTGCTGAGTGTGTCACCAGCTGAATGCCAGGAGAACCTGGACTGCCAGGAAGCCATCAGACATCCGGGAGCCACATTGGTGGAGACAGTGCAGATGTCTTGGCAACCAGGATATCCTGAAGATCAGAGCTCTGCGTCCTTTTCTAAGCATCATCTACAACTCCTGACTGGCAGATGGCAAGGCTCAGCACAGACTGGCATTCAGCTTCCCATATAAAATGTACATCTCTATCAGGGCTAGGGAGATGAAATAGTGGGAAAGAGAGATTGCTGTGCAAGGCATGAGACCTGAATTTGAATCCCTGGCACTCATTAAAAGTTGGGCATGGTCTCGTTTGGGGGGAATAAAGACAAGAATGTCGTTAGGGCTTGCTGGTCAACTGTCTAGCCGAGGTAATGAGATTCCGTCTCAAGAGAATGATACCAGGAATGATAAAACAGCACACAGAATTCCCTCCTCAGGCTTCCATGTGCTCATGTGTGTGTTCCTGCACATAAATATGCATGCATTACACACACACACACACACACACACACACACACACACACAAAGAAATAAGTAACAAAGTAGAGCTGTCTCAGATTCTGGATTAAATGCTCAACTCTTGCTCACTGATTACATCTTTTTTTGAGGATGGTGTATGAACTTCATTTTTCATCAGCGCTAAAGCCAAAATTGACAGTGTTGGACACCTACAACATTCATGTAGGCCATTCATCTAGGCTTCAACCCAGCTAGGCCTGCTAAACTCCATGGTTTTCAGAACTCAGCCAGTAAACTTCCTCAGATACCCATCTTGAAATGTGCTTTTAGTTTAGACTAGTACCATAAAGGACACGGGGGCCTAACAGGTGATTATTATTATTATTATTATTATTATTATTATTATTATTATTATTTTCAGACAATGTCACATATAAACAATTTGTTTTGAACTCACTGTATACCCAAGTATGGCCCTGAACTTCTGATCCTCCTGTTAACATTCCTGAGTGCTGGGATTACAGATGTGCACCACCACATTTGGTTGATGTGATACTAGGAATCAAACCCTGGACACATGCATGCCAGGCCAGTACTCTACCAACAAAGCTACTTCCTCAGTCAAGACAACTGGAAAATTATGAATTGGCAGAATCACTCTGTCTATTGCTTCCTGTCTTCACCAACATCCATTGCATCAAGGCCTAGAGTCTGTCTTTAATCAACCTCTGCCAGTGATTTACAAAAATAAATCGCATTGATTGAAAAGAGTTAAAGGAAAGCATATTAAAAGGCAGCACACAGAAACAAGAGCTAAAATCCTGAGAAGTGGTAGAGAGGAAAGAGGACAGAGTGCTCAACTGGACTAAACTCTTGAAAAGTCATGAAATTGAAAAATAACTTGAAGAGTTTAATCTTAGTAAAAGACAAACGATCAAATTTAATCAGGATAATCAAAGAAAAATGTTAAGTGCATTATTAGAGATCAGAAGAGTAATGCCTCAAATGCAGCATTTAATGAAAGCAAGGTGCTCTAAAGTAGCCAAAACCCTTTCTGCTGAAACCCCACAGTGTGTTGTAATAGCTACAGCATATTCTCCCATCTTCACAGCTAAGTCTTTGAAGGTGGAGTCTCTGTAGTTCTGCCACTGCATCCTCTATACCATGACCAAACAGAATATATAACAGAAATACATACACTTCCAGCACATGAATGGCCTTCACCAAGTATCAGTGAGGTTTGCTTCATCCTGATAATGACTGAAGAAAATGGAAGAGGTTAACAAAGTGCATGGCTTGAAGCAGTTAGGATGCGTTCTCTGTTGCATGGTTTATGAGTTATTTAAGACTCAAAAGGAGGGTAAAATTTATTATTTGACAAGGTAAATAAAAGGTTATCCCATTTCAGATTACAAAATGGACAAAATTTGAATTAAATACTATGTATCTAACTTATCTATCCATCCATCCATCTATCATCTACGTAAAAAGTTGATGCCCCATGAAAGACACTTTGCCAAACTGATCAACTGATCAACCCTGGGGTCTGGTATGCATTCCTGAGATACTGTTCTAGGCCACATTCCTCATTGATACCTATTGCAGTGATTGTAACTTCAGTCAAGTTTAGGTAGAAAACCAGCACACTAAAATGATAGTTTTGGTTTATTTAAAATAGGTGTGATTTTCATTGTTTCATGGTTTATTCTATCACATAAAATCATAGTCTCTGTGCACATGTTGTGTCAATTTTTGATACTATAGATCATAAAATATTCTTCTTTGCTGTTAAGTAACTCATGATCTGATAGGGTGGGCATGGACCAACCTACAGTTAATCAATTCATCAGCTAGTTATCAGGCCTCAGACTTCTTTTTTGTAGAAGAGTACGGTGGCGCACGCCTTTAATCCTAGCACTTGGGAGGCAGAGGCAGGCTGATCTCTGTGAGTTCAAGGCCAGCCTGGTCTACAGAGTGAGTTCCAGGACAGCTGGGGCTACAGGGAGACCCTGTCTCAAAAAGATTAAAAAAAAAAGGGATGGTCTAAGGCCATTTTTCATTTTATACATGCACAAAATGATATGAAAAATGTAAGTGGAACTTGGACCTTCAAAATGTTGTTATTGTCTTTCAGAAAATGCCTTGTTTTTGTACTAAAGAACATAAATATATATTCAATGAGAACAACTGGCCTGGAATATAGGTCTCAGGAATTCAGTATTTTATGGTGTCCATAAAATGATCCTAAGCATTTTGAAGGATCTGAACCCCGTTATTACTTCAGTAAAGCCCATGAACCCTCCACCTATAAATGGAAAGGAATGTACACAGGTCCATGCATGTATCCACATAGAAGCACAGATGTAAGTGTAAAGTACACATCTAATTCTGAGGAAACCTTGAACACCATGCAGTATGTCCTTGAGGACTATGGCCATCCAAGGTCCAGTGTGGAGCCAATAGCTGTATCAGCTTTCATAAAACTTTAAAAATAATATGAGACTTTTAAAAACAGAAGTTTAAAAATAATATCTAATGTTTAATGTTGCAGTGACTTAGGAAGAATGGTTTCAAATATATTTCATGTGACAACCTATCAGGTCTTCTGAATAGAGCATGTCTTCTGGTTAGAATGTAATGAAATTAATGCTCTTATTACTTCCAAAGACCATTCAATTTCAGGACTGTCTCCTATAACCTGTCATTTGAAGTCTCTATGATCTATTTGGTAATTTAAATACTTCCAGAATAACAATATTCCATTCGGCAATTAAAATTTCTTTCCGAACACATGAAATCAGTCCATATTTCATTTTCCAATATATCCAAAGAACTCTAGATTCTCTTCTTCTTTTGATGGACTCAAATGAATTCTCAGAAAGAGCTGAACAATTTATTGTTTCCATATAACTTCATCTTTCTCTGCAGACATGGCGTGGTAATTATCCTGACTGGAGTTGTGCCAGGAGTTTACTTACCTTGCACTTTAGTGATTTTATTGGAAAGAGAGTTTTATTTTATAGAATGCATAACAGCATCACAAAATTATTTACTTCTTTAAAACAAACTTATCCAAGTGTTTGGCACCTGTGAGATGGTGCTACTTTCCTGTGTATTTCATCTGCATTTAGACAAAGGAGTCTGATCCATCTTCTTGGCCAGTGCTGTGGGAACCACTGCCTCTTAGAGATCCTTGAAACTCCAGATTCATGACTATAGGGAACAAGAGCTCATGATGTGGAACCAGTAAAACCCAGGTACTATTTAAAAGAAAGGTTTTAGAGGCCGGATAGATGGCTCAGTAGTTAAGAGCACTGGTTGCTCTTGCAGAGGACCCTGGTTCGATTCCCAGCACCCACATCGTGGTGGTTTGAATGAGAATGTCTCTCATAGGCTTCAAGTATTCAGACACTTTGTCCCCAGTTGGTGGCACTGTTTTGGGACATCTTAGAAAGTGTGGCCATGCTGGAGGAAGTACGTTACTGGGGGTGGGCTTAGAGAGTTTAACAAGCCTTGCTAGTCTCCAGTGTCTCTCTCTTGACTTCTTGTGCTCATTGGAAGATGTGAACCTCAGCTTTCTGCTCCAGCCCCAGCCACCATGCCTCCCCATCACAATGGACTCTTAATTCCCTGGAACCATCAATCGTAAGCTCAAATAAACTCTTTCTTTTATAAATTCCCTTGGTCATGTTGGTTTTAGCACAGCAACAGGAAAGTGACTAATACACACATGGTGCCTAACAACTGGCTGTAAGTCCAGTTCCAAGGGAATCTGACACATGCTTCTCACCTCCTCAGGCATAGCAAAACCTTTGTGCACTTACATCCATTTAGGCAATACACTCATGCATCTAAAACAAAAATAAATAAATAAAAGAAAGGCTTCAATTCATCACCCAGGAAGAAACACCAAAGTTTCCCTGATGGAAGCAATTGGAAAGGCGGCATCCTGGAGTTTGAATACAGGCTGCAGAAGGGAGTATTTAGAATGTAGCAAGGAATGAAACTAGAGCTGAGATGGGTAACTGACTTACAGTGAGCACAATAGAATGTCACATCTTTTTGAGTGACTCACTGTTAACATTAGAATATCAGGGACATGTCTGTGCTTCTCACAGGAAGGACTCAAAAAGAAGGAATGAGGGGAGAGAAGGCGAGAAGGAGGAGAAGAGAATGAGAAGGTAAAGTTGAGTTGGCTCCCAACTCGAAATCCTCAAAAAGTAAGGATTAGATCAAAGGAAGAAAAGGCACAGTGCCCCAAACCTTTGAGGAACCTATCGAGTTTCACAAATAATTCTTTTCTGACCCAGTCAGTTGGCAATTGCTATGGAATACTATGTGAAGAGATTCACACATATTTCTTCCTTCTTGCTGTGTTGTTACCCAGCTTGGTTTAAGCCTTTGACTCACTCATTCTTTAGAGGTCGTTGATGTTGTAAGACTAAAAACAAAGTTTCTGAACTTAGCCTCTTTTTCTAGTTTCTGGCCTTACTGGAACAAAAGCATGGGTCCTCATTTTAACCTGGCAGCATAAAGGATCCTCAATAATGACGCACTGAAATCTGCTCCTGTTTCAAGCTCTGGGGACCTCAGGCACAGGTTTAATTGATTTGAAAACACTATTTTAATCCCTCTTATGTATTTATAATATTAAGACCTGGTTTCTCTTTACTGCTTTCTTTGCTCTCTGTCATCCCTCATCCTTTTCCCCAGAACTCCCAGTGCCTTCTGTACTCTGCTTTGCACCACTTGGGGGAGCGAGGCAGACCCTGTTCCTTGTGGTTACAGTGATTTCAAGGAATCTGACCCATTCCAACTGAGCCTGAAGAATCTCTCCCACTTGCCAGCATCACAGAGCTACATACTAAACTTTGTAGGTGTATCTAACCCCCAGGCTCCCTCTCCTCTTCGGGACACATAGGTACTCAGTCTTCTACTATGAACTTCTGGTCTTTCACATGGAATTGCAGCTCTCTAGGTTTAGGCTCTTCTGCTCTGAATGAAACCAGGTGCCACACATCAGAGAATGGAAAAGGATCACTGGTCCAGGAGCCCTTACAGTGCAATTTTCAGTTCCCAGAGTCAGAAACTATAGCTCTTTTTGTTGTTTCATTTTCCACCATGGTACTGAGTTCTAAATAGCATGCTCATTGATTTTTCTGAAAGAACCACATTGTGCCTACCCTGCCTTTGATCTAATCAAAATAGAGTGGTGGTTCTCTAACCAGCCATAATTTCCACCTAAAGCAACCATGTAGTAAAACAGACTAGTTGAATTTGCTTACATCTAAAATTGCTTACCCCATACTGGGGCCGTGGCACAAGGGTAGAGCACTTGCTACCTGCATTATATATTTAAGTTCTTGGGTTTACTCCACAAACATTGGCCCCTGCAACATCAAATGAATAAAACAAAATTGCATATCATTGATGGCAATCTATACAATTGGTATTCAAAAATATTTTAGAAAGATTGTTATATAGAACATAACACAGAAGGCATGAATATTAAATAAAACCCTATCATCTGTCAAACTGGGTGCTAAATCCTTTATGAAGAGGTTCTCATTTAACCTTATAGGGACTCTTGAAGCAAACATATTGTTGCCCTCTCTTGCAAAAGAGAGAGCCGAGAGGCATGCATGGAAAGATGCTGGCTCATTCATATGCAGCCGTACAAAATTCAGAATTTGTTCCAATGGGAGCTAAACATAGGCAATAAAATGATCTGAAGATGGGAAACCCCAGGGATTATCAGTTTGGCTTCACACAAAGAAAGCTTTGAATTGCTCGAGCTGTCTGGCAAAGTAATAAGCTCTCTGCCCCCTGGAAATAATTTGTAATCCAAGGCTAGACAATTATTTGACAGGAGCATTATATTAGAGTTCAAGTACAAGAACGCTGAATGTTTGAAAGAGTCCCATTTAATCCCAGAGACTCATTTCCTCGTGCTGGTGTGTGTGTCTTCAGGTCCCTCTTATTCAGAGTTTTTAAGCCTTTCTCTCCACCAGGCTGACCACCTTTGTGTTGGGACGATCTGCTTCATTCACTACATCATGGAAGTGTGGGTCAAACCTGCTGTCTGCTGCAGTTTCAGACAAACACAAAACATTTAGCTGTTTTAGCTTTGAGAAACAAAGCTAGGTTTAGTTTAGAAGAAGTAGAGAATGATGTTCAGAAAAGATGAAATAAAGGTCTCTGGGAGCCAAAAAACACAGGAATAGGCTGCCTCTGAGTTCCCTTTGTGTTTTTATCTTTTTGGTCTTGATATTTTGTTGTTTTTTCCTGTTTCTTTTTTCTTTTTTTGTGTATCTTAGAACACACTCTGCTGTCACAGGCAGGCAGGCAGGCAGGCAGGCACTCCTAGAATCGACTTTTGAAAGTTTGTGAAACTACTTCTCAACCCTAGACTTGTCAAGAATGGCCAGAAGCCAACGCCCATTCAAGTGGATCGTTCCTCCCCCTCCTCTCACAAAGGAAGGGCTTCTTTCATGGGCACAAAATGCACATGACTTACAGCATTCAAAGAATCTCTGGACCACATGGCCCCCAAGACACAGTGAACATACTGCTGTGTTCTCTGAGTGAGCCTGTATATTCCAGAACCCCAATTTCATTCCAGAGAGCGGGCAAGCTTCCCTGAACAGTTGCCTCGACCCTCTCCAGCTGCTCCTCTTATTTTACTTCAGGAAACCTCAAAGTATAAAAGCTGCTTTGTGTATCTGTTTATACACTGCTTCCTCCCCAATCCCTCAATTCAAGCCACCAGTGAAGGAGACCCCTAGCTCTGGCTAATTGGTGTTTGAGCAGTGATCATAGACTATTAGTAGAGCTCAGATAACCCACTACCACTGTGATTAGCACTTGAAATATACCTTAATCTTTGCATGTGTGTGCTGCCAGAGCAAATGCCTGGCACCCAGTAATTTATGAAGAATATAAATATATTATTTCCAGTTCTGGAGGCTGAAAAGCCCAAGATGAAGACAGTGGTTTAGAGTCTGAGGGATCCATTCTTTTTCCCAATAGGGCATCTTGAAGACTGTGTTCTCCAGAAGGAAGGGACATTTTATACTTATGTAGCAAAAGACAGAAAATGGAAATGCCAGCCCTCAATCTGTTCATGAGGACATATCCATCATGGCCTAAAGGCTTCCCTAGAGTGCCTCCTCACACTCTATTACTATGGGAATGAAGCTTCTGATGCCCAGATTTGAAAAGAAGTAGAAAAGACAAACCCCAACCACATATCTTCAATAATTGACACTTTTTATAAGGCCATCTTGCTTAAAAGAGAAATCTGAAGTATATACAGACAATGTGATTTTCAAGGCTTTTTATCTGTCAATAATGGACTCCAAATGTTCCACATTACCTTGCCTCCTGTGATCTGATTTGCAGGCCTGGGTAGTGTGCCTACTTCCTCTGTTTCCTTTCTTGTTTATAGTGGCATCTGAACGTAGGGTACTACCCTCATAGGCAGTTCCAAGTAGATACAATCCTATCCCCAGGGCAGGCTCATAATTGTATAATACAGTAGTGTAATGCCTAAGTGGAGTCTGCCATCTTCATAGAAATGATGTGCTTTATTTTCACAGAAAAAAATCATTTGAACAACCCCTGTAAGGAATAATTATTCCTGAAAGGACACCTAAATCAAGCTTTTCTCCTAAGGCTCAGGGATCATTGCAGAAGAGGGGTGCAAGATTGGAAGAACCAGAGGGGCTGGAAGATCACAAGGAAACTAAATTTCCCAGACAGCTTGTCAGTGAGTCATATCAATTTACAGCAATAGTGACATGATGCACAAATGTCCCAAGTAAGCTTATGCCTGAAAAAAATCCCAGCATAGACATTGGAACTTGAAACTCCCCAGAACAAACATTAAATCCTGAAACTGCAAGTCTGGAAATAGGAGTAACTGATGTCACAATATAAGTTCCAGTGAGTGTCACCAGCCCATCCTAGAACCTGTCCATTTGGTGCACACATGACTTCTTTCTTGTGTGAGCTCCACTTGGTGACTACGGCCTTCTCAGTGATGTCTCACATCCCTGGTGTTGTGAGAATATGAAATGTTCCCCACAGGTCCAGATGCTTGCACTGTTGTTGTTCTGCTGGTGTCTCTGTTCAGGAAGGTTATGGAGACCTTAGGAGGTAGACCCTTGTGAGAGGAAGGGATAGGCCTTCAGGTTTAATAGCTGGCTCTACTTCCTGTTAACTCTCTTATATCTTGACTGCTGATGCTACATGACCAGTTGTCCTCCTGTTCCTGCTGTCATGCCTTCCCTAGCCTGACTGGGTGTATCATTTTAACTAAAAGCTGAAATAATCTCTCTCTTTCTTAAGTCCTTTCATGTGGTGTGTGTCTTTGTTGCAACAATAAAAGAATGAATACAGAGTTCAGTTTCAAGAAGTAGAGCAGTTGCTATAATAAACCTGCAAAATCTCTTAGGTATTTGGAACTAATTTGTGGGTGAAAGGTGAAAAAGTTTTTCTTTGTGGCCCAATGAATTTCTAAAATGTTATCTACAGAACTTAATAGGCCATTTTGGTTAGAATGTGGAATTCTAGAATACAGAGAGGAGTACAGACACTGGTGGCCTGAATCATGTGTTTTCAAAGGGAGAATACATACTCTCCTGGGCACTTTAACAGAGGTCATTCTTGCTACATTCTAAAAAATAATTGGGTTGCATTGTCCCCTTGTCTGAAGAACTTGAATGAGGTTTAATCAAAAAGTGCTGTTTTCCTTGGCAGAGGAAATGTCTAGACACTATGGCATTCATGTAGGCCTGGCTACTGCTCACTGAGCTTATGGATATCAGTAAGCAAAAGCAAAAAGATAAAAAAAAACTGTTATTTTAAAGGCAAAGTGTATACCTATATCTAAAGTTTCCTTAAGGAGATTACATATGACAAAGCATCTATAATTGATAGAGATTAGCACCATGAAAAAGAAATATCATTCTCTTTACTGAGATAACAGGAAAGGCACCTTGAGGACAGCCGGTTCAACAAAAACACAGTCATCTCAACTGATGCAGAAAAGGCCTTCAGCAAAATTCACCATGCCATCATGTTTAAAGTACTGGAGGGAATTGGACTGGAGGGAACATTCCTCAACACGATTAAAGCCATGTACAACAAACCCACAGCCAGCATTATCCTAAATGGGGAAAAACTAGAAGCATTCCCCTTAAAGTCAGGAACCCGGCAAGGCTGCCCCTTATCCTCACGCCTTTTCAATATAGTGCTTGAAATGCTTGTGAGAGCAATAAGATAAGAAAAGGAAATTAGAGGAGTACTAATTGAAAAAAGGAAGTAAAACTATTCCTTTTTGAAGATGACATAATAGTTCACCTAAGGGACAGCAAAGACTCCACCAGAAAACTCATAGAAACCATCAACAGGTTCAGTAAAGGGCCAGGATACAAAATTAACTTAGAAAAATTGCTAACCTTTCTTTATACCAATAAGAAGCAATTGGAGAAGGAATACAAGGAGACTTTACCACTCACAATAGCCTCCAAAAAAAATTATCTAGGAACAAGCCTGACCAAACACACTAAAAATCTCTACACTGAAAAATTTAAATCCCTCAAGAAGGAGATTGAGGAAGATACTAGAAGATGGAAGAATCTCCCATGCTCAAGGATTGGAAGAATCAATATAGTAAAAATGACCATCCTGCCCAAAGTAAAATACAGATTCAATGCAATCCCAATTAATGTCTCCACAAGTTTCTTCACAGACCTAGAAAAAAATCCTAAAGTTCATATGGAGAAGCAAAAGGCCCCAGATATCCAAAGCAACCCTGAACACAAAAAAAGCAATACAGGGGAGATTACCATACCAGAGTTCAAACTGTATTACAAGGCTATAGTCACAAAAACAGCCCGGTATTGGCACAAAAACAGACCTGTAGATCAATGGAACAAAACTGAGAATCCAAACCTGAGCACATCTAATTTTAGCCAGCTCATATTTTACAAAGGGGCCAAAAAGACTCAATGGAGGAAAGACAGCATCTTCAGCAAATGGTGTTGGCATAACTGGATCACCACTTGTAGAAGAATAAAACTAAACTCTTACCTCTTGCCATGTACAAAAATCAACTCCAAATGGATCAAAGACCTCAATGTGAAACCCCAAACTCTGAAACTGATAGAAGAAAATGTTGATGGTAACCTACAAGACATAGGTGTAGAAAAAGTCTTTCTAAATCACACAGGAGCTGTGCAAAAAATAAGGTCAACAATTAACGAATGGAATCTCATTAAACACAAGAGCTTCTGTACAGTGAAAGAAACAATCAAAGAAGTGAAGAGAAAACCCACAGAGTGGGAGGAAACCTTCACCAGTGATACATCTGATAGACCATTAACATCCAGAGTGTATAAACTACTCAAAAAACAAAGGAGGAAGAAAACAAATGACTGACTCAAAAGATGGAGGAAAGAGCTGAACAGAGACTTCACAACTGAGGAAGTAAAGATGGCTGAGAAACATCTTAAAAAGTGTTCAACATTGCAAATAATTAAGGAAATGCAAATTAAAACCACCTTAAGATTTCATCTTACTTTGGTAAGACTAGTTATGATCCAGAAAACAAAGGATACCAAATGCTGGAGAGGTTGTG
This sequence comes from Rhizomys pruinosus, assembly GCA_009823505.1. NCBI lineage: Eukaryota > Metazoa > Chordata > Mammalia > Rodentia > Spalacidae > Rhizomys > Rhizomys pruinosus. Next base: position 234,906 of record VZQC01001780.1, on the reverse strand, counting down.
GGGAAAGGGGACACTCATCCAGTGCTGGTGGGAATGTAAACTCCTGCAACCCCCATAGAAAACAGGGTGGAGAACTCTTAAGAAACTGAAAATGAACCTACCACCTGACCCAGTCATAACACTCCTGGGTAAATACCAATAAGACTCATCCTACCGCAAAGATACATCCACACCTATATTTATTGCAGCTCCGTTCACAATAGTGAAGAGGTAGAAGCAGCCCCAGTGTCCCTCAACAGATGAGTGGATAGAGAAAATGTGGTACATCTGTACAATGGAGTTCTATGCAGCAGTAAAGAAAGATGACATCATAAACTTTGCAGGTAAATGGATGAAACTCGAAGCCATTGTGTTAAGTGAAGTAACACAAGTCTCAGTAAAACAAATGACTAATGGTATCCCTCATTTGTGGATGCTCTAACACCAAATCCCTAGTCAAAAGGCAAGCTGAACAATGTTAATGTTATATTTCTTTTTATCTGAAAGCAACTGTGCTGTTATAATGTGAATCCCTTAAGGGAACACTAGAATTAACTTACCACTTATTTTCACACTTTGTAATTGTGGTATATGGATGGAAGGTATGTATTCATATTTTAGAGTAATATAAAATTAAGTGGAAAATGTGAACTCCTAAAAAAAAATAGATCAGATGTCCCTGAAAAAAATATAATGATGACTTATTTGAAGCCAGAAAAAAAGAAAAACTTTTAACTCATATGAATGTAGGCCCATTTGAAAGGATAGAATATAAAGTGGGACTACCTCTGAAGGAGTTCTTAGTAAAGTGTTTCCTCAGGGTCAGCACACAGAAGTTGATACAGCTGTGGTCAAAGAGGAACAGGGTTCATCCCATGCTGGACTAAAACTTCTGGAACCATGAGTCAAAATAAATGCCTTTTTTCTGTTATGTTAATTATTTTATGCATTTAGGCATAACAGTAGAAAAGGAATGAAGAAAAGTAGTACTAGAAGAGTTGGGTTGTTGGTTGCTGTGGTAAACCTGTTAAACATTTGAGACATTGAAGGAAATAGATGTGGACAAGCTTGTAGTTGAGACCTAGTGAAATCTACAAATGACATAAGCAGAGGACCATGGTGGGCATTTGGAAGACTGGCATACAGAATTACAGATAGTAAAATAGCTCAAGAGGTGTCAAATGGGAACAAGTTAGGATTTGGACTATAGGACATTCATGGTACATTCTGGCAAAGAATATGGCTACATTTTAACCCATGCTCTAGGAATTTAAATACAGCCAAATTAAAAAAAAATGGGCTGATTTATTACATGAAGCAAATTTCAAACCAGCATAGTCATCAGTCTGTGTCATAGTTACTGCTCACTAGTTTTAGCAAGGTTTACAGTGAAAATGAAAAAAAAAAAAACTGTAGTGCAAAAAGATGGGGAAGCATGCAGTTTTGCACTTAAATCCATAGGCAAAGCAAGGGTGGACAAGTTGGCCATAATTGTTAAAGAGATTAGAGCCATTAAGAAAAGGCTTTCTCTTTGTATGGGAACAGTAGGAACTGTGCCTCAGGGACAAGACTGTGTCTGTCCTGTCCAAGGTACAAAAATGCAGATCCATTTCACTAACTCTCATTTCAAATGAGTGATGTGAGGACATGTCCTGTTGGAAACTGGAGGTTTCAGCTTTGGGCCACTTGAACCTGTTACCTCTCTAGCTGGCAGCAAACTTGTTGTCTTACACATAGGACTGGATTTTTAAATGTACAGGATGCCTAAGCTGTGACATCATCAAACCTTGCACCAAGGTTCCAGAGAAAAGTCTATGAGGCCAGACAAGCTGTGGCAGAACTGGATTCCCCACAAAGTTCCTGAGCAGGAAGCTGAGTTGCAGTGCTGACCCTGAGTGTCAGAGATGTTAGGCATATTAGTTATCCTCATTGCTGAGACAAAATCTACAACAAAAGCAAATAAGGAAGGAATGCTTAATTTGGATTACAGTTCAAAAAGACATGTTCAATCATTTCAGAAAAGGCAAGAGCATGAGGCCAGCCTGTCACATTGCATCCATAGTCAGGAAGCGTAAACAGCAAATGGGACCAGACTATTCTCAAGTTCTGCCTCCAGTGGCCCCCTTCTTCCAAGTCTCCACCACCTAAAGGTTCCACAACAGTGCCACTCACTGGGGACTAAATCCTCAAATACATAAACCTGTAAGAGACATTGCATGTACAAATCAGATTCTGATCCTGGTCCACACAGGCTCAGGGAGCCTGAAACAAAGTGAGTCATTCCAATTTCGAAAATCTCTCCCTAGTGTTTAACAGCTTCAACACCATCCAAAAGTCCAAAGTCACTTCCCATACTCAAAACAATTCTTAATTGTGGTTCTTTGCAAAATTAAAAACAAATCACATACTTTCAACATTCAGTGAAACAGTGTATACAATGCCACCGTAAAGAGACAGAATGGGGTCCTCACAAGGACATACTGGACATAATCAAGATCTAAACCCAACAGAGAAAACTCTAAATTTTGTAGCTCTTATTCAAGTAGCTGGAGCTCATACTGGATTCGCCTGGGCTGCAGAGACGTTGGGTAGCCCTTTCCCTCCAGGTATGCTCTCCCTTGAGATGACTCCACTCTGTGCCTACAGAGTCCTCCATAAGATGACCTAGGATCCTGCTGTCTCTAAAAATCCTGGGGTCTTTGTTGTAACTTCGACTTCATCCTTACAGCTTCAGGCAGTGGCCTATGGGGCATCCTTGTAAGGACTCCAACTCTGGTGTATATTGCTTTCCCTAGTATATCTCTAAAACCAGAGAAAAGGACTCCGGACCACCTCCCCACCCCATCAGTTTTGTGCCTTTCATATTGCTAAAACAGTACAACATGAAGGATACTTCAAACTTCCGCAGCCTTACAACAGTCTAGGAAGTAGAAAAAAATTGGTTGCATAAAAGACTAATATACTCTTCAAAGGCTTGCCTCTTGTGACTCACTTCTGCCAGGTAACTGCCACTCACTTTGTAAAGACTCCACACACTTCAAAACAATGCCAGAACATTAAGGACCTAGTGTTCAAAAAGAAAGGCAGTAGAGACTATTTTGTATTCAAACAATAATATTTATCTTAGAATCTGTGGAAGAAAACAAAAGTTACTTTGAACATAGTTAGCCCTTGATATTCCCAATAAATGTATGCTTATCATAGACCATAGTAGAAAAGGGTAGGATAAATTTATCTTCTGTAGGAGACCACATGGTGAAAAGGAGTCCTGGCTGGGCTATATTTTCACATAGATCTCATCTTATTAACAAGGAACTCTTTTGTACATTTGAGCATTAAAAAAAAATACTTTTATTGACCCTGTCTCGAAAAGACAAAAAAAACCTTTTATTGATGAATTGTGTATTTCATTCATTATCTTTCAGTCCAATTTAGACACATTCCTCTCTCCCTGCCCCTCTCCCACCCCTGTTCATGCCTTCTGCCATACATGTCTTGCATCCTTCTCTCAGTCTTTCCAAAGTTTTTCCCTGCAGAGGCTTGTTGTTTTGGGCAGAGTTCAACCGTATCATTCAGTTCTTTAACGTGGGTGTTATGTTGTTTTTCCCTCCCCTTTGTTTTGCTCCAACAAATGCCTGTATGATCATCACATATGCATCAAAATTATAACCTCTGGGAACAAACTGTATGTGAATTCCAAAATATGTTTAGGAATTCACATTTTCCTCCTTTAATTTTATATTACTCTAAAATATGAATACACACCTTCCACCCATATACAGTAATTACAGAGTCTGAAAATAAGTGGTAGGTCAATTCTAGAGCCTGTTTAGAGATTTACATTATAACAACACAGTTGCTTTCAGATAAAAAGAAATATAACAATAACATTGTTCAGCTTCCCTTTCTTTCTTTTTTTAATTTTTTTTTAATTTATTTTTTATATGTGTATGAATGCACTGTCTGCATGTAGGTTTGTGCACCCATGTTGTGCAATGTCACAGAGGTCAGAAGAGGGTCTCAAAACTCCTGGTACTGGAGTTCTCCTGGAACTGGAGATACAGACAGGTCCTAGCCGTCATGTGGGTGCTTGGGATTGAACCTGGGTCCTCTGCAAGAGCAGTCAGTGCTCTTAACATCTAGGCTATCTCTCCAGCCCCTCAGCTTCCCTTTCAACTGGGGATTTGGTGTTAGCATCCACAAATGAGGGAAAACCCCTTGTTTTTCTGGGACTGTGTTACTTCACTTAGCATAATGGCTTTGAGTTCCATCCATTTACCTGCAAAGTTCATGATGCCATCTTTCTTTACCACTGAATAGAACTCCATTGTGTAGATGTACCACATTTTTTGTCATCCACCCATCTGTTGAGGGACATTTGGGTTGTTCCAGCTCTTCACTATTGTGAAGAGAGCTGCAATAAACATGGATGTGCATTTATCTTTGTGGTAGGATGAGTCTTGTGGGTATATACCCAGGAGTGGTATGACTGGGTCAGGTGGTAGTCTTGTTTTGAGTCTTTTAAGGGTTTTTCACACTGCTTTCCATAATGGTTGTACAAGTTTACATTCCTGCCAGGAGTGGATGAATGTTCCCCTTTCCCCTCATCCTCTCCAGCATATAGTGTCTTTTGTTTTCTTGATCTTAGCCAGTTGTATAGGAGTGAAAGGATATCTGAGAGTGGTTTTAATTTGCATTTCCTTAATTTTTAATGATTTTAACACTTCTTAAGATGTTCTCAGCCATCTTTACTTCCTCATTGGTGAAGCCTCTGTTCAGCTCTTTACTCCATCTTATGAGTAGGTCATTTGTTTTCTTCTTTGTTTTTTGAGTAGTTTATATATTCTGGATATTAATGCTCTGTCAGATGTATCACTGGTGAAAATTTCCTCCCATTCTGTGGGGTTTCTCTTCACTTCCTTGATTGTTTCTTTTGCTATACAGAATCTTTTGAGTTTGATGAGGTCCCGTTTGTCAACTGTTGACCTTATTTTTTGCACAGCTGCTGTGTGATTTAGAAAGTCTTTTCCTACGCCTGTGTCTTGTAGGTTGTTGCCAAATTTTCTTCTATCACCTTCAGGGTTTCAGGTTTCATGTTGAGATCTTTAATGCACTTGGACTTGATTTTTGTACAGGGCGAGAGGTAGGGATTTAATTTTGTTCTTCTACAAATGGTGATCCAGTTTTCCCAGCACCATTTGCTGAAGATGCTATCCTTCCTCCATTGGGCATTTTTTTTTTTGCCCCTTTGTCAAATATGAGGTGGCTGAAAGTGTATGAGCTCAAGTTTGGATCTTTAATTTTCTTCCACTGGTCAATGGGTCTGTTTTTGTGCCAGTACCAGGCTGTCTTTATGACTATGGCCATGTAATATAGCTTGAAGTCTGGTAGAGCTATCCCCCTTGTATTGCACTTTTCATTCAGGTTTGCTTTAGCTATTCAGGGTCTTTTGTTTTTCCATATGAATTTAAGGATTTTTTTCTAAGTCTGAGAATTAACTCATGGGGATTTTGATTGGGATTGCTTTGAATCTGTGTATCGATTTGGGTAAAATGGACATTTTTACTATATTAATTTTTGCAGTCAATGAGCATGGAAGGTCCTTCCTTCTTTTGATGTCATTTTCAATCTCCTTCTTTAAGGGTTTAAAATTTTTGTGGTAGAGATCTTTGTTACCTTTGGTTAGGTTTGTCCCCAGATTTTTTTTTGAGGCTATTGTGAGTGGGAAGGTCTTCTTATATTCCTTCTCCACTTGTTTATTGTTGGTATAAAGGCTACTGTTTTTTTCTAGATTAATTTTGTATCCTACCACTTTACTGAAACTCCTAATCATTTCCAGAAGTTTTCTGGTGGAGTTTTTAGCATCCTTTAGGTAAACTATCATATCATCTGCAAAAAGGGATAGTTCAACTTCCTCTTTTCCGATTAGTACTCCTTTAATTTCCTTCTCTCTTCTTATTGCCCTAGCAAGTGTTTCAAGCATTATGTTGAAGAGGAGTGGCGATAAGAGGCAGCGTTGCCAGGGTTCCCACCTGTAAGGGAAATGGTTCCAATTTTTCTCAATTTAGTATGATGTTGGCAGTCGGTTTGTTACATATGGCTTTGATTATGTTGAGGACGGTTCCCTTCAGTCCAATTCCCTCTAGAACTTTAAACATGAAGGGATGCTGGATCTTCTCAATGGCTTTTTCTGCATCAATTGAAAAGATTATGTGGTTTTTGTCTTTAAGTCCATTTTGTGTTTTATGATATTTATTGATTTTCATATGTTGAACCATTCCTGCATCTCTGGTACGAATCCAACTTGGTCATGATGGATGATCTTTTTGATGTGGGTCTGTATGTGGTTTGCAATTATTTTGTTGAGAATTTTTGCACCTACATTCATTAATGGGATAGGTATATAGCTTTCTTTTTGGTTGTATCTTTGCCTGGTTTTGGTATTAGAATGATACTGGCTTCATAGAAGGAATTTGGGAGTATTCTATCTGTATCCTTCTGAATAGGTTGAGTAGTAATGGTTGTTAAGACCTCTTTAAATGTTTTATAGAATTCTTTTGTGAAACCATCTGCACCCAGGCTCTTTTTTTACATCTTCACTTTCCTCAAATGTTATGGGTCTGTTTAAACTGTCAGTCTCTTCTTGGTTAAACTTTGTTGGTTCCCAGGATTTCAGATAGTCATCCATTTTTCTTAGGTTTTCAAATTTAGTAGCATATAGGGTTTTTAAGTATTCTTTTTTTTTTGAGTATATAACTCTTTTATTTATTTATTTATTTATTTATTTATTATTTATTTATACATACATTTTTTTATCAAATCTAGACCCATGTACCCCCCATTCCCCCACCCCTCCAGAGCTCATGCATTCTGCCAAACATGCTATTCATCTCTTTCTCAGTCTTTCTCAATATTCTCCATGGGGAAATTGACTGTTTTTAGCAGAAGTTCACTGTTTCAGTCAGGTCTTTGATGCAGTCCTTTCTGTTATGCTTGTCTGGATCTCTTCTTTGTTGTGATGTTTCCCCTTTCATCATGAATATTATTGATTTGGTGTTGCTCTTTCTTTCTTTTGGTAAACTGGGCTAGAGGTCTGTCTATTTTGTTTATCTTTTCAAAGAACCAGCTTTTGAATTCATTGATTCTTTTTATTGTTTTCTTTGTTTCTCTTTCATTGATTTCTGCTCTGATTTTTGTTATTTCTTCCTGTCTGTTGGGTTTAGGGTTCATTTGTTGTCTCTCAAGTATTTCTAGCTGCAGTGTTAGATCATTTATTTGTTCCCTTTCTGTTTTTTTTGATGTGAGCACTTAGGGCTATAAATTTTGCTCTCAAGCCTGCTTTTAAAGTGTCCTACAGGTTTTGTTGTGTTGTATTCTCTTTTTCATTCAGTTCCATGAATAATTTTATTTCACTCTTTATTTCTTCTCTGACCCATTCATTATTCAGGATTGTGTTGTTTAGTCTCCATGTGTTCTTGTAGCTAGTAGGGCTTATTGTGGTGTTCATATTGAGCTTTATTGCACTGTGGTATGATAGAATCTATGAAATAATTTCAATTCTTTTGTATTAATTGAGATTTATTTTGTGTCCCAGTATGTGGTTGATTTTGGAGAATGTTCTGCGAGGTGCTGAGTAGAAAGTGTATTCTCTGGGTGATGGGTAAAATATTTTGTAGATGTCTGTGAGGTCTATTGTATTGTTCAGTTCTGATGTCTGTCTATTTTTTGTTTTGTTGAACTACCCAAGGGGCTCAGTGGAGTGTTGAAATCCCCCATTATTAGTGGGCTAGGATTAATCTGTGTCTTGAGGTCCTGTAGAGTAGTGTCTATAAAGTTAGGTGCACCAGGGTTTGGTGCATAAACATTTAGGATTGTGAAATCTTCATGGTTAATTGTTCCTTTGACAAGGATGTAAGCCCCTCTTTTTTGCTTCTGATTAATTTTACTCTGAGATCTATTTTGTCTGATATTAGAATAGCCACTCCTGCTTGTTTCTTGGTATCATTTGCTTGGAATATTTTTTCCATCCTTTCACTGTAAGGTGGCGTCTCTACTTGAGGGTGAGAAGGGTCTCTTGTAGACAGTATATATAAGGATTCTGTTTCCTAATCCATTCTTCCAGTCTATGTCTTTTGATTGGGGAATTTAGATCATTAATATTTAAGGTTATTATTGAGAGATGTGTGTTACTTCCTTTCACCTTATTTTTTTGTTTGCATTTTTGGTCTAGGTTTGTATTTACTCTGTTATGCTTTTGTTGATTTCTCTCTTTAATTGCTTAGGGATAGTTGCTCCTTTCCTCTGTTCTTTGAATTGTTTTGAGGATTTTCTGAATTGTTGGTTTTTTAGACATGTATTCTTTCATCTTGTTTATGTCATGAAAGATTTTTCTTTCTTCTTCAACTATAATTGATGTGTTTGCTGGGTATAGTAGTCTGGGTTGGCATGTAAAGTCTTTAGCACTGGTGTGCTGGATAGCATTAGTGTCACCTTGACACACCTGGGTTGAGGGAGCCTCAATTGGGGAATTGGCTCCATTGGATTGGCCTGTGGCCACGTCTGTAGAGTATTGTCTTGATTGTTGAGCAACGTGGGAGGGCCCAGCCCACTATGGGTGGTGCTACCCTGGGCAGGTTGTTGTATAGTGTATAAGAGGTCAGGCTGGGTATGGGCCAAGGGAACAAGCCAGTGGACAACATTCCTCCATAGCATGTGCTTCAGCTCCTACCTCCAGGGTCCTGCCCTGAGTTCCTGCCTTGTGCTCCCTGAGTGATGAACTGTGAACCAGGAGATGTAAGCTGAATAAACCCTTTCCTCCCCAAGTTGGTGTTGGTCAAAGTGTTTTGTCACAGCAATGGAAGACAAACCAGAACAGAAATTGGTGCCAGAAGAGTGGGGTATTGCTGTGACAGACCTGACCTTGGTGTTTTGGGGAAGGATTGTGGAGGCGTTTGGAACTTTGGGCTGGGAAGATCATTGAATGCCTAAAGATTGTTGCTGTGGAGCTTGGAGCAGTTTTGCTGAAGGAGTTGTAGAAGATGGAGGCCTGGCTTGTGAAGTTTCTAGTTTCAAAGGAGAGCAGAGATCATCAGGACTGTGTAATCTGTGGGTTCTGGTCAGCTGGGGCTGTGGAGAATCAGCTGTAAGTAACAAGAGACCAGAACCTGAAGTGAAACTTTTGTGGTACTGGGGCAATTGATGCTGGTTAGCTGGGGCTGAAAAATCAGCTGTAAGTAACAAGAGACCAGCATCACTGAGGTGAAATCTTCTGGGGAGAATATCTTCAAGGTCAGCACACAGAAGCTGTGACCCAGAAAGGGCCTGAGCCTCCATCTCGAGCCAGAAGCCGGACTTGGTAACGTGTAAGAGTCTCCTATATGGTTCCGGTGTTGAAATTTGAGGGGGTCACAGAGAGCAGCCGAGGCTTGGCACTGTGAGAGGTCAGGAAAGACCATTGGTGGAAGTGCACCTCGGTTGCTGTGAAGACCCCAGGATTGCAGGGGTCATGGAGAGAAGCTGAGGCTTTGCACCAGGAGAGGTCAGAAGAGACCATTGGTGAAGGTGCTGCCTCAGTTTCAGTAGCGACCCCAGCTTTTTGGAGATGCCGGTACCCTGGGACGACCACCAAGAGCAGCGGTAGGTGTAGAATGGAGTCGGCCTGGGCCTGCGAGATGAGTGTGCCACGGACGGCAGAGTCGGAGAGGGGGAGCTGCCGAGACCCTTTGGAGCCCAGAAGATCGTGAGTGAATCCCAGGTGTCCAGCCTTGAGCTACTTTGCTGGACTTAGGTTTTGTTTGAGAGTGCCTGATTCTTCCCTTTGAAATAAGACAGTACTTGTTTTGGATTTTACAGCAGCCCACAGTTAAGAGACTTTTAATAGACTGGACTTTTAAGTGTTTGGACATTTTAAGGACTGTGGGGCTTTTAAGGTTGTACTGTCTTAGGTTGTGATTAATGTTAACATCATACTTTGGGGATAAGAACTGGAAAGGTGGTGGTTTAATAGTGATGTGTTTTGTGTGTCAAGTTGACAAGGGGTCAATTGTGCTGGATAGCTTTAGTGTCAACTTGACACACCTGGGTTGAGGGAGCCTCAATTGGGGAATTGGCTCCATTGGATTGGCCTGTGGCCACATCTGTAGAGTATTGTCTTGATTGTTGAGCAATGTGGGAGGGCCCAGTCCACTATGGATGGTGCAACCCTGGGCTGGTTGTTGTGTAGTGTATAAGAGGTCAGGCTGGGTATGGGCCAAGGGAGCAAGCCAATGGACAACGTTCCTCCATAGCCAGTGCTTCAGCTCCTGCCTCCAGGTTCCTGCCCTGAGTTCCTGCCTTGTGCTCCCTGAGTGATGAACTGTGAACCAGGAGATGTAAGCTGAATAAACCCTTTCCTCCCCAAGTTGGTGTTGGTCAGAGTGTTTTGTCACAGCAATGGAAGACAAACCAGAACAACTGGGAATACTTTGGTCCATGTTCTGGCTTTCATAGTTTGCACTGAGAAGTCAGCTGTGATTCTGATGGGTTTCCCCTTATATATAACTTGTTGTTTTTCTCTTGTGGCTTTCAGTATTTTGTCTTTGTTTTGGGTATCTAGCATTTTAACAATAATATGGCATGGGGACTTTCTTTTCTGGTCTTGTCTGTATGGTAGTCTATGTTCTTCTCGTATTTGTGTGGGTTTGTCTTTTTTCAGTTTGGGGAATTTTTCTTCTAGTATCCTGTTGAATATCTGTTCGAGAGTGTTGCCTTGGGATTCTTCTCCTTCCTCTATCCCTATGATTCTGATGTTTGGTCTTTTCATAGTGATCCACATTTCCTGATTGTTCCACTCTCGTGTCTTTTTTTAAATGTGTCATCATCTTTACTTGAGCTTTCTAGTTGCTCCATATCACCCTGCAGGTCTGATATTCTTTTCTCTGATTCTTCCATTTTGCCCCTGGGGCTTTTTCCCATCCCTTTCTGTTGATTGGATGAATGTTCAATTTTATTTTCATTTCATCCTGTGATTTCTTTAGTATTTCCAGTTCCTTCTGGAGCTTGTCATTCTCATCTTGTAGCTCCCTGGTTTGTTTGTTAGTTTCTATTTTCATTTTTGCCTGGGATCTTTTCAGAGTTTCTACTTCCTTCTGGAGTTTGTCATTTTCTCCCTTTAGTTCTCTGATTTATTCTTTATATTCTTTGATTTCTTTGAACATATCTACAATTGTTCTTCTAAGGTCCATGTCTTGGTATCCTTCCAGGGAGATCTCATTGTAGGAATCTTCTGTAGGGTTGGTAGAGCACTGTAGGAATCTTCTGTAGGGTTGGTAGAGCACTGTAGGAATCTTCTGTAGGGTTGGTAGAGCACTGTAGGAATCTTCTGTAGGGTTGGCAGTGTTCGGTGTGGACTTCTTATGAGCTTTTCCCATATTGTTTTTTCTTTGTGTCTTTGGCATGTGGATTTGTTTGTTTATTTTTTCTTTGTTTGTTTGGATTCTGTCACCTCAATATTTTCTACACTGACTAGAATCATTAATACTGTGCCTGCTAGATCCTCTGTACCACAGCTCCACCAGCTTGAGTGGGAGGTGGGGTGGGGAGGGTTGTGTTGCTACTTTGGCCTGTGGGCTGGCATCCTGTTGGCCTGCTGTCCATGATTCTAAGTCCACACATGCCTCATGCTGGAACCCGAAGGTTGGAGGTTTCTGGGTGATACCAAACCTCTATGGGGGGGTGAGCAAAGCACCAAGGGGCAGGTGGGCCTCACCTGGGTGCACGATGGTGTTGTGTGGGCCGTGAGTGTCTGTCCACCCATGCTGGGCACATGCTGGAAATATGAGTATTTTAAAAGCTTCATCTGTGACATCTAAAATGAAAAGAGGTTTCATAGTAGATGTTCTTATTACATACCTTTTGTTCTAGTCTACTTTCCCACTGCTGTGATAAAGACCATGATCAAAAGCTGCTTGGGGAGGAAAGGGTTTATTTGGTTTACACTTGCACGTCATAGTTAATCACTGAGAGAAATCTGGAAAGGAGCTCAAACAGAAACCGTGTAAGAATGCACTTACTGGAGCACTCACTAGATTGAACCCAGTTTGCATTCTTATGTATTATATATCCCAGTCCCATCTCCCTAGGGATGATAGTGCTCACAGTGGGCTGGGCCCTCCTACATCAACTAACACTCAAGACAATGTCCCACGAGGTACACACAGGCAAGTCTGACTGATGCAAATTTTCAGTTTTCTTCTCCCAGAAGCACATAGGTTGTGCCACATTGACAGAATTAACCAGGACACTCCACCCTTGTCAATTTAGCACATAAACACATCCCTGTTTAAACATAACCTTCTTTTTATAATATTTTATTTGTTTTTTATTCTTGTGTGTATGAGTGCATTGCCTGAATGTATGTAAGTACACCCATGTCATGCAATGACCATGGAGTTCGAAGGAGGACATCTGATCACCTTGAACTGGAGTTAGGGTTGGTTGTTAGCTGTCATGCATATTCTGGGAATTGAACCTAGGTATCTCCAGCCCCAACATTTCCTTTATTATTTATTCCTAAAATATCATGTTAATGTCATAATATAAAACACAGTGCAACTTTAAAGTCCCACACTCTTTAAAAGTTCAGTGCTTTAAGTGTTCAACACTTGTTTAGGAATTCAAAGTCTCTTATCTGTGGATTTCCTGTAAATTGCCGGGCGTGGTGGTGCACGCCTTTAATCCTAGCACTTGGGAGGCAGAGGCAGGCGGATCTTTTTGAGTTCAAGGCCAGCCTGGTCTACAGAGTGAGTTCCAGGACAGCTGGGGCTACAGGGAGACCCTGTCTCAAAAAGACCAAAAAAATATAAAAAACAAAAAAAAAAAAAAAAAAAAAAAAAAAAAAAAAAAAAAAAAAAAAAAAAAACACACAAAAAACAAGTTACATAGTTTATTACTACAAAATGGCAGAACCAAGACATGAAACAATCAAACTCCAGTAGTACAGATCAAATCCTGTAGCTCAGTGTCCAACATCTTGGAATCATTCATAATCTTCTGGAGTCTAAAGAACTTGAGGAGCTCTACTTCTCTGGCTCTGCAGAACCTGCACACACAACTTATGTGATAGGCTCAGGTCAGCTCCACTCCACATCGGAATGAGTATCCACCTTCAGAATGGGTTTCCATTGAAGATGAAGCTGCACTTTTAGCAGTGGCCTCTCGAGGCCTCTCTCAGGGACTTCACCTTGCCTCTCTCCATGACCTCCTCATGCATTCCAAACTAGTACCATGTCAGAGACTCTAAAACATTACATATGTAGTTCTATTGCCAATTTTATATGCAGCATTCCTGTACTCTACTGGACCACAGTTTCCGTGTGAAATACTCTCCAAACAATTTCACCTTAGGGATTCTCATTTCTTCCTAATCAAAACCTCAGCTGATACATATCCACTGTCTGAGGAAAACACAAAAGGTTTCACTTCAATGGTGCTGATCTCTGTTCATCACAGATGATTCTTCAGCTCTAGATGACTAGCAACCACAGATTCTAAATCCAAAAATAAGACAAGAATGCTGAGAATCAATTGTTTCATTTTTCAGTATTCTTTTTTTCCTAGTCCCACAAAAATATTTTTAAGCTCTGAGCATTCAATTAGCTTTTCTTGTTCAGATTGCCAAACACTTCTGCAATCCTCCCCCAAACAATATGATCAGGTTCATTATATCAATGGCCCACTCATGGTTCTAGTTTGTTGTCTTGTTACTGTGATAAGCACCATAACCAAAATCAACTTGGGTGAGAGAGGGTTTATTTGGCTTCTAGATGATTGTTCATCATTGGAGGAAGTCAGGGCAGGAACTCAAGCATAAATCACAGAAGAATATTGCTCACTGGCATATAAGCTTAAGGAAGAAAAGGCTTATTTTAAATTGTGATAACAGTCAACCATGGTAAGTAGTCTATCATGGCAGGCAAGGCATGGTGACAGGAGCAGGAGGAGGACTGGAGTGATTCACTTCCTTAAGCAAGTCTCTAGCTTCTCATGGTTCAAAAACCTCAAATAGTACCACCAACTGGGGACCAAGCAGTGAAATACATAGCCTCTGATTTCATAATCCAACCACAATGCATACAGAGCCAAAGAGCTGCAGTGTCACATTCAGAAATGGTAGTGATATTTATTACTTCTAGAGTGATAATGATAACATAAATCTCCACATATACATAAATTCATCAAATTGGCTACATTAAACAGATACACTGTTTAAACAAGTATGTCTTTCTAATGGTGGGAAAATCAGAAAAATAACACTGGTTATTATAAACCCAACAACAAATGATAATTTTATCCCCCAAATTTTATTTATTTATTTATTTATTTATTTATTTATTTATTTATTTATTTATTTTGAGATAGGGTCTCCCTACAGTGCCAGCTGTCCTGGAACTCACTCTGTAGACCAGGCTGGCCTTGAACTCACAGAAATCCACCTGCCTCTGCCTCTAGAATGCTAGGACTAAAGGTGTGTGCCACCATGCCTGGTTTAAAGACAGTTCTTAGCTGCCATGTGGGTGCTGGGAATCAAACATGGGTCCTTTGCAAGAGCACTTGACGCTCTTCACCACTGAGCCATCTCTCCAGCTCCAAAACTCAACATTCAACTGCAAATTTCTCTATACTTTTAAATGTGGAAGGCTAACTAATTAATGACACTACCCATGTCTATCATTTTTATAGCACTATTTTTTCTTAAATATTTAATTTTTTTTTAGAATTTCTGACTCTTGGTAAGATTTTTCATTTAATCTACTTTATGCATTTGAACTCTTAGTAAGAGTTATTTCAAATTTGTAGCCTTCCAACATTTAAAAGTATAGAGAAAAACTCAATTAAAACATTGTAGTGTACAAAAAATATAAGACAACTATGGGAGAGCAGAAGAGAACAAAATCAGAAGCAGTACATGAAAAATAATTGAGTATTCCCCAAAAAAGTATCACACAAGAAACAATATTGGAGGAAACAACATTCTCTACTTATTCAAGGTTTCATTTTCTATAGATTCAGTTATCTCACTGACCATATGCCAAATACAATAGGTAGGAAGTATCAGAAATAATTCACAAGTTTTAAATAAAAGCCTTCCTCAGTAGTATAATAAATTTCGCACTTGGATATGAATAATTCTTATATTGTCCTAGAAAATTTCTACTGCTGTGATAAAACACTGTCCAAACTTGCTTGGGGAGGAAAGGGTTCAATTCGGTTTACAAAATACTCCATCATCAAGAAGTCAGGGCAGGTAGCTGGAGGAAAAAGCTAAAAGACAGACCAAGGGGGAATGTTGCTTACTGGCTCACTCTGCTGGCTCATTCTGAGATGCTTTCTTCTCTTTTTTTTTT
>VZQC01001780.1:166602-216249 GCA_009823505.1 Rhizomys pruinosus | reverse complement strand
TTTTCTTTCTTTTACTTCCTCCCCTCCCTCTCTCCTCTCCCCTTCCCCCTTTCCCTGCCCTCTTCTTTTTTTCCCTTCCTTTTTCGTTTCCTTTCCTCTTGTTCCTTTCCTTTCCTCTTTTTCTTTTACTTTCTCCTTTTCTTTTTCCTTTCCTTTCCTTTTTCCTTATTTTTCCTTTTTCCTTTCCTTTTTCCCTTTCTTCCTTCCCTTTTCCCTTACCACCCCTTTCTTTTCCTCTTTCCTTTTTTTTTTTTTTTTGGTGTTTTTGAGACAGGGTCTCCCTGCAGCCTCAGCTGGCCTAGATCTAGCTATTGAACTCACAGAGATCTGCCTGCTTCTGCTGAGATTAAAGGTGTGCACCACCAGCTTCCTCAGACACTTTCTTATACAAAGATGAGTACCCATAGTGGACTCATCTCCATCTTTCAATAATTAAGAAAATGCCCCACAGACATGGCCACAGGCTAATCCTCAGTTGAGATTCTTCCTCAACAAGTATGTCAAGATGCCAATGAAGCTATTTAGTAATGTTTACCATTACTGACCTGTTACATGTCTGGTTAGTCTTGGAATAATAGTGCTTATAAATGTGTTTTAATATCATCTACAATTTTACGTTATAGTGAGAATTTTGGAATGTATTTTCTGCAGTTAAAGTTTGAAAGATGTAGTAATCTGTAGGAATGAAGGTAAATGTTTAGAAGGATGTTTAATATTATGTTCCTGTAGTAGTGTGGGATCCCCATTTTCTACTCCTGGTCTCTGCTAGAAAGATGTCAGTGTTAGGAAACTTGCTTGGGTAGAGTTTTCCAGGAAAGGCTCAGGCACTGAGCTCTGCTTACTGTAAACATTTTTCAGAAAAGCATCACACGCATTCTCTTAGCAAAAGCTTCTTTAGTCTGTGGCTGGATCTTCAGTAAATGACTTACACCTTTTAAGTTAAAATCTTGGTTAGCAAAAGGGGAGAGAGAAAGAGAAAGACAAGGAGGGAGGGAAGAGGGAGGGGAAGGGAGAGAGAGAGGGGAGAGAGAGAGAGAGAGAGAGAGAGAGAGAGAGAGAGAGAGAGAGAGAGAGGAGAGAATGAGACTTTTTTTGTCTTTTTGGAGACAGGGTCTTCTGTTAGTCCCAGCTGGCCTAGAACTCCCAGATCTCCTGGCCTCTGCTGCCAGGTACTAGGAATAAAAGTGTGTGGCACCACCTTTAACAGAAATAGTTTTTGTACGCTCACATATATGGAGAAAATGTACCAGGGTGAAAAAACAAACAAACCCCAAAGGCTTGGGTGTTATAGATGGTGTTCTCACATCAAAGAAGTGGGGGAGTGGCAGGCTCTTAGGGGAAATATAATTTTCACAGGGAGGGTCTAAATTCACTCAACAGTAGCATGTGAAAAGGATAAATGCCAAAACAGAGGCTCTCCCAGGATGTTTAATCCACAGATCAAAGGAATTCTAGGGATATCAGGGCACCCATCTAGCTTTCCGGAGAACTGGGGTATGAATGAGCTCTAGTTTTAGATACTCATATTCCTGTCTGGGCAGGAATGCAAGTCCAAACTCCCTTCTATGAATGAATTGCCCATTCTGGACTAAAGCACAGCGTAAATTCTCCCTCAAGGCTTATGACCCACACAGCCATGGATTCTTGGCTTACTTAACAGTGCTAGGCATGACATGATGTTTGTAAACCAGGTTTTAAATTCAATCAAAAAGGGTTAATAATTTTCCCAGTGTTGTACCAATGGGATCATACTGCCAGGCTGGATGTTATTTCTAATCACTGAGATCACAGCTTCATAAAACTGTTGATGTCTTTTCTTCCCAGATGCAAACCACAGAAACTATGAAAGCTTCCTAGCAGAGATGAAGCTTCTTGATCTTCCCCCCTTGATTTCTCCATATCCTATGTCGCAAGTATGTGGTGCCTTAAAAACTAACACCTTTGCTCCTTTTCACTTTGCAAATTGGACTTATGTCTTCATTGGTCATTCAAGTGAGGTAAAGGAGAGAAAAATCTTTTAAAATTCAGACAAACAGTATTTCTTGTAATATGTCAGGGGAAACTGAAATTTACTTTAACATCTTACATACTTATGCATTTTACAGCACAAAATGGGCAATATGCTTGGCAAGAGAATTAATGTACACTTTGAGCATATTAAGCATTCTAAGAGCCAAGACAGCTTCCTGAAATTGTGAAGGAAAAGGGCCAGAAAATAAGAGCCAAACAGAAAGAAACCTGGGTTCAGTTGAAGTGCCAGTCTGCCCCACTCAGTGAAGCACTTTGTGAGAACTAATAGAAAGGAGCTTGTGCTGCTGGAGTCAATTCGTGGAGTTCATGGCTTAATGTACAAGAAGAAATAAAAGACCTAGATGCTAAAAAGTAAATAAGGCCTTACTACCAAGTTCTAGAGGGTAACTGAGAATTACAGAAATAGCCAGTACTGAATAGAAGGTTTATGGAATCCTTATGGACTATACCAGGCACTATGCTTTGTGTTTTACGCCTTATGGAGTCTGGGGAAGCCATTATCCCCAGTCTAGCACATTTTATCTATGAACATTATTTATTTTATGAGATTCATAATAGGTTTACAAACATGGCTTTTCTCTCCTTCCATTGTGATAACTTTAATAGGTACAGTATTCTGAGCTGTTGTCTATTACCTTTTTGAACTCCGAGAACTTCATATTAAGCCTTTGTGACTTTCTCTTTGTTCTATAAATTGTTTTTGAGTGTTTTATGATGTGAGTAATTTTCATCTCTAATCCTATTTGGTATTCAAAGAAGCTCTAAGTATACCTTTAGTATTCCACCAGTGGAGTTGAAATAATGTCTACAGACTCACCCCACCACAGAGATACACGTTTATTACATGTTTATTTCAGCTCTCTTCACAATAGCAAGGAGGTGGAACCAGCCCAAATGCCCCTCAACTGATGAGTGGATAGAGAAAATGTGGAACATCTACACAATGGAGTTCTATGCAGCAGTAAGAAAAAAAAAAAAAAAAGGCTGGAGCTAGAGGACATCATGCTGAGTGATGTTAATAAACAGTCCAGAAAAACAAAAACGAATGGGATCCCTCATCTGTGGATGCTAGTGTCAATTACCTCGTTGTAAGTATTTCTTGTGTAGTAGCCCCCTGAGCTTTTGTTCCAAGCATTAGGGAGTGATGCATATTGGAAACAACACACCTCCACCACAACAACAGGAAGGACTGAATCGAAGAACTGACTGAAACAGTGAACTTCTGCTCAAAACAGTCAACTTCCTCTTGAGAATATTGAGAAAGACTGAGAAAGAGATGCATGATTTGGCGAATGCAGATGCATGAGCTCTGGTGGGGTGGACAAATGGGGAGGGGCCCGGGCCTAGATTTGTTAAAAAATAAAAATAAACTTATGTGAAAAAAAAAAAAAATAATGCTCCTCAAAATTCCATATGCAGACATTTCCAGTAGAATTATTCATTATTGCTAAAACATCAAATCAACCATGATTCCCTTCAAGCTGTAAAATGTGTTAATCATATTTAAGTATTACTGAGATCTATGAAAGGATAGAGACAGAAGAATGCTTATTATTAAATTAAAAAGTAGTTAATTTAACATATTGGAGCTGGAGAATTGGCTCAGCAGTTGAGTGCACTACCTGCTCTTGCAGAAGACCTAGGTTATAATCCCAGGACACACACATCAGCTAACAACTGTTCTGTAACTCAATTTCAGGGGGTCTGACATTATCTTCCACCTCCATGGGCATTATACAGCAAGGGGGAATTTGTATAAATGCAGAGAACACACTCATACATTAAAAGAACAACATTCACTTGGCAGGCAGAGTCAGGCAGATCTTTTTGAGTTCAGGCCAGCCTGGTCTACAGAGTGAGTTCCAGGACACCTGGGGCTACAGGAAGACCCTGTCTCAAAAACACCAAAAAACCCCAAAACAACAACAACAACAACACCAACAACATATTACTGTTAGGGAGATGGATAAGTGGATAAACCCTTGTATATATGTAAGGAATTGAGGTGTACCCTCAGAAACAGTATAAAGTGACATTTGTAATCCCAGTATAACTGTAGTGCTCTGGAATGCAGGGAGGTTAACAGAGTCATACATATCCTATGACAGGTAGGCAACTGTGCTTACATACATGAGCACATATATGCACTATAGAAACACTTCATATATACATCATACACATTCACATATATTTTTTTGAGACAGGGTATCCCTTTTAGTCTCAGCTGGCCTGGAGCTCACTCTGCAGACCAGGCTGGCCTTGATCTCAAAAAGACCCACCTGCATCTGTCTCCCAAGTGCTAGGATTATTTTTTTTTTTTGTTTGAATGTAGTGTCTGCATGTAGGTTTGTGTACCCATGTTGTACAATGCTATGGAGGTCAGAAGAGGGTGTCGGATTCCCCTGGAATCTGGACTTCTCCTGGTATTGGAGTTACAGATGGTTTTCAGCCACCACGTGGGGGTGCTGGGGATCGAACCTGGGTCCTCTGCAAGAGCAGTCCACCCTCTTAACTGCTAGAGTATCTCTCCAGCCCCTACATAAGTTTTTAAGAGATACCTATATACTAGACAGCTTCAAGTTTATGACATTCTAATAAAGGTCAAACTATGGTAGCAATAAACATTAGTGACAATATAAGAAAGGATAAAAATGATGGCAGAAGACTTTTAGAGCAGAAAAATTATATGACACTATAACCATGTATCCATTCAGCTTTATAAACTAACAAAAATCCACAAAATTGGGGGGGGGATCAGATATGGCATGTCTTTTGTTTGCAATCTTAACTTTTTGTTAAAATCTGATCAAACCCCTCCTGTACACAAAAGCAAATGCATGAAATGCATAGTTTAAAAAATAATAAGTCAAGAGTTAGATGTGGTGGTATGTACCTTTAACGCCAGCAGAGGCAGGTAGATCTCTAAGATTGAGGCCACCCTGGCCTCCATGGTGTATTTTAGACCATCTGGGACTACAGGAAGATCCTGTTCCAAAAAATCTACACACACGCACACACACACACACACACACACACACACACACACACACACTGGAAAGAGAAAGAAATTAAGGGATTTCCATAAAAACATTAATGCCCAATTGCTAAGAAAATAACACTATTTCCAATCTTTATGAATTGTACAAGTTCAGAATAGTATCAATTAAGAATGAAATGAATGGGGCTGGAGATATGGCTCAGCGGTTGAGAGCACTAGCTCCTCCGCAGAAGACCCAGGATCAGTTCCCAGTACCTAAAGGCAGCTAACAACCTTTGTAATTCTAGTGGCATGGGGATCCAATGTCCTTTTCTGACCTCTTCAGGCACTGCATGGCATGGATTCACTTATACACAGGCAGGCAATCCATGCATACAAATGAAAAACAAATAAAACACAGACTCCTGCATCCTTAAACATCTCAAGCCTGCCCTGAGAGCCTGCACTCAGCCTGTACATGGTGTGGGGTTTCCACGGGTTCCACTCTGCCCATGACCGCCTGAAGCTGGCCTCCACATGGTGGTGAGAATCTTCAGTTGTGTCACTGTCCCAAACCCCATCTGAAGCCCATCCTTCTGATCCAGGGCTAGACTCCTCCATCCTTGGACACAAATCTGGACATTCAGCCTGCTTGTGAATGCCTTCAGCCAGCCTCAACATAGCACAGGGGAACATGGGAGATCCTGTGGGTTTCAGTCTGCCTGTGAGGGCCTGAACCCTGGCCTCTGCATGGTGCAGGCTTCCTGTGTTAAGCCTGCCTAACTGACACTGAACTTGGGCCTCTGGAAGAGCTGCTGACTAACTTGATGAGAATTAGCTGGTCCTGCCAATACAAAATTAGAGGAGAGAACCTAAAGCCTAGACCAACAGCCTTTAATAACTTTTTTAAATTTCTGTATGTGTATGAATGTACTGTTTGCATGCAAGTGTGTGCACCCGTGTCGTGCAATGCCATGGAGGTCAGAAAAGAAAATGAAGGTCTCTTATTGAAAACATAACGTACAAAAGTCAGGTCTTCTGATGTCCAGAAATCAACATGAAAAGAAACTGAAGTTAGAATACCTGTAAACACACCTCATACCTTTAAAAGAGTTTAAATTGGTGATCTAATTCAGTCTAACAGATAAAACATAACACGTTTAGTTACCTTGTGTAGGAACTTAGGAACCTGGGCTTAAATTAGGCCTTCAATAAACTTTAAGAGGCATGCCCAAAATAAACTTAATAATTGTGCACAATATATAATGATGGATGTTTGAAGTGGCTACTTTTAACAGGAAACAACATAGGAAAACACACATGACATGAATCTCAGGCACATGGGAGAAAGGTTAACACACAGCTTGGACAGACACATGACTCAATTTAAATCTTTTAATTTGAAAAATGGAAAATCCCTGTTTTTCTAAAATCTCTTAGCTAAGTGTCAAGAATCAGAATAACTTGATATCAAAGTAGAGAAAGAATTCATTTCCCTGGTCTGCTGCACACCTTGATCTAAAGCAGGCCTTGGCCGTACAGGGCTGTGGAGACATTAATTTTTCATTGTCACATTTACACCCAATCATTTAGAGTTTAAGGCATTATTTTAGTTAGCTCCATTAAATCACTATTGTATTCAAAGCTCCCAAATACTGGTTTGATTTCAGTAGATGCTAGTTCCCCCTAAAGTAGCCATGCATTTAAAGGGGTTCAAACTGCCTGGCATCTCATTAATTTCTGGGAGAAAGCAAAGTGACAGTTCTGTCCACTTAGATTTCTCAGAAATGGCCATTTCTATTTGTGGCAGGAGGGAAGGGGGCGGTTTCAGCACTGTGGGCAGGCATTGAGCGGAGAGTTTGACAAATTTGGTCTAGGTTCCCAAATAACAGAATTAATAGGATAAGTGAGGTTGATATGCAAAGGCCTTTCAGCCTGCCAGGAGGCAGCAGAGATATAACACCATGCAGAGGAAATTAAATGGGGACGGACAGGATGTGTTGCCCAGAGGTCAGAAAACTGTGCTGCCCAGCAGAGAGGAGATGCCACAGGACACAGAGCCTCTTGGATGACTGACTTCCTCAGATTCGAGCGAAGTTCAGGATATATCCACGTTGAGGGTGGTGGGCAGACAAACAAACAAACAAACAAACAAACAAACAGAAATCTTGCCTCAGAATGAGGTGGACCAGACTCAGAGTTAGGATATTGGCTGGGACTCAGTGACAGGATACTGGCTGGGCTGGAGGTCTGTGAAATCTCAGTCGAGCCACCAAATATTGGATTTGAGTATTGCACAGGGAAACTCTGAAGCCCAGGATTCAGTTTTTGAAATAAAATTCATTTAATTTGCTGGTGTACCAGGGGGGCAATTGAGAATACTGGCACACAAAGTTTGTGTGCATGAGTGTATTTGTCTGAATACATGTAAGTGCACCCATGTTGTGTAAAGCCCTAGGAGGTTGGAACAAGGTGGGGGCTATTGTAGAAATTCTTGGTTCTGGGAACTTAATGCAGCACCTCTGCCAGAAGTGGGAGAGTTCTTAATCACCCACTCACCTCTCCAGACCTCCAAGTAAAATTTGTATTAGTAATATCACTACACATAGGAATATTAAGGACTGGTATTTAAGATTTTTTGAAGTTGTTTTATCTTTCAGATATTCCTCAAAACTGTCTCCATACTATATAAAGTCCTCATATAATTCAGTAAGAAAAAGTCTGAGAAACACCTCAAGAAGTGTTCAACATCACTAATCATTAAGGAAATGCAAATCAAAACCACTTTAAGATATCATCTTCTCCAATAAGACTGGCTAGGATCACGAAAAAAACAAATGATGCCAAATGCTGGAGAGGTGGGGGAAAGGGGGAAAGGGGAACACTCATCCACTGCTGGCTGGTGGGAATGAAAACTCGTAAAGCCCCACTATGGAAAGCAGTGTGGGAGAACCCTTGGAAGACTTGGAATGAACCTGCCACCCGACCCAGCCATACCATTTCTGGATGTACCCCCAAGATTCACCCCATCGCAGAGATACATGCCACCGCCAT
Organism: Rhizomys pruinosus; assembly: GCA_009823505.1. Lineage (NCBI taxonomy): Eukaryota > Metazoa > Chordata > Mammalia > Rodentia > Spalacidae > Rhizomys > Rhizomys pruinosus. The sequence goes on along the minus strand of VZQC01001780.1, from coordinate 208,187 downwards.
GTTTATCTCAGCTCTCTTCATAATAGCAAAGAGCTGGAACCAACCCAAATGCCCCTCTACTGAAGAGTGGATAGAGAAATGTGGTTCATCTACACAATGGAGTTCTATGCAGCAGTAAAGAAAGAGACATCATGAGTTTGCAGGAAACTGCTGGAGCTAGAGGCTTATTGCTGAGTGACAGTAACACATCCCAGAAAAAAAAAAAAAAAAAAAATCCCTCATCTGTGGATGCTAGTGCGCCAATACCCAGTTGTAAAAATTTCTTGTGCATGACCCCTTGAGCTTTTGTCCAAAGCAGTTGGGAGTGATGCATCTGGAAACAACAAACAACAACAACAGAAAGGACTGCATCAAAGAACTGACGAAACATGAACTTCTGCTCAAAAAAGTAACTTCCCATGGAGAATAATTGAGAAATACTGAGAAAGAGATGAATAGCATGTTTAGCAGAATGCATGAGCTCTGGAGGGGTGGGGGGGAGATGAGGGGGACACGGGTCTAGATTTGATAAAAAAGTATATAAATAAATAATAATAAATTTATTTATTATTAAAAAAATGAAAAAGATAACTCAAAATCTAGGGGAGATAATGCAAGCCTTTAATCCCAGCACTTGAGGCAGGTGGATCTCTATGCGTTCAAAAACATCATGTTCCACATAGTTCCAGTACAGCTAGAGCTATAGGGAGATCCAGTCTCAAAAATAAAATACAAACCACTCACCACCACCACCACCACCACCACAACAAACAACAAAAAGCTCAATTGAAAAAATTGGGCAAATGCTATGAAGAGACACAAAACTAGACATTGGCTTCTTCAAAGATATACCCAGAAGGCCATTAGTAGATGAAAATCCCATCCCCAGAGGGATCCCACTGCAGGAGTCTTCCCTAGGGTTGGTAAAGCTTGGCACGGGATTATCCTGCCTCTTTCCAGTGTTGTCTCTTCTTTGTGATCCTGGCATATGGGTTTCTCCTTGCCTGTATTCCAATGTCAGTCCTAAATGGCTCTTCACTGTGTTGAACGCTTGCTTTGCTTGCCTCCTTCAGATGCCTCTTCATAATCCCAGTTGGGGGGGGGGGCTGGTACCTTCCGCTGGGCTCAGGAGATCTCAGATCTCAAGAGTCACACAAGCTTACCTTTAATCCCAGCTGGGAGGATAACTCCGACCCCACAGCCACAAACGCCAATCAAGCCAAAGACAGCTGGACCAAGGGATCAACAATCAGCTCTGCTGAGGTACCCAGTTCCTACCTGTCTACCGCTCTTCCTTACGCTGGGCTCAGGAGATCTCAGATCTCAAGAGTCACACAAGCCTACCTTTAATACCAGCTGGGAGGATAACCGGAGAGGTTCTTACTTTAAGGATTTGAATCCACTCTAAACTTCGGGGTCCTGGGAAGTATCAGACTGATGATGAAAGTGTCACACCTCATGAAAGACTCAGACGTGCAACTCCCCCAACTCTGCATTATTCTTTTTTCAATATATATTTTATTGAACTTTTTTGCATTTTGTAGATGTTAAACAGATTGAGACACATTCCCCTATCTGTACTGCTCCATAGCTCTCCCCTGTGGATTTCCTGCATCCTGTCATATGTGTTAAGACCTACATAATCATGTTTGTGTCCCCAGACTTTACTGAGTGTTAGTCTTCCCACTGGACCCTGGTCAACCTATGTAGAGTCATTCCCTTAACAAAAGCCAACTCCCTCCCATCCAGAAGTGATCAGCTGCCAATAGTTCCTCAGCTAAGGTTGGGCTTCCTGCCATTTCCCCACTCTGCATTCTTTACCCTCAAACTGCAGTGTTTATTTTTATAGACCACTACATTTTATGGTAATGTGTACACAAAAAATCAGTCAGAAAATATAGACGTCTTGTGCTTAGAGATTAATATGTGCCAAGTGCTCTATTAATTCTTTACCTCTCTTATTATGTATGCATCCTCACTCTACTTTACAAAGCATCTTAGAATCTTTACGCTCATTTTCAGATGTGGAGATCAGAGACTAGAGGTGTCAAGCAACTTATCAAAGATCACACAGCTCATGTATGGAAAGCCAGAAAAGGAAATGGTCCCGTGGACCAGGGAATTGAAAGCAGTCTCCAAGGCTGTGTTGATAAATCTCACTGGGGACTTAGAGACCACATGATACTTCCTGCTACTAATTCACAGTTTCTTCTACATTTTCTCCTAGTGTGCATCTTGAAGGTAGAATTCTTTCTTAGCTACTCTGTTCTATTTGGTTTCTGAGGTTGCAGAGGAATGGGTTTGTTGTGAGTGTGGGTGTGTATATGAGCATGTGTAGGTGTGTGCATGTGTACTGTGTGTATGTGTAATGTGTATACACATGTGTGTGTACATGTGTGGCATATGGAGGCATGTTTATGCATATATACAGTGGTGTGTATGTACGCGTTTTTAGTGTTGTATGTGTGTGCATGTATGTTTGGGTATGTATGTATATGTGGATATTTGTAAGGCTCTGTGTATGCGTGTGTATTTTTAGTGGAGTGTATGTGTGGGGTTGTATGTATAGGGGTGTATATGTAGGGGTCTGTGTATGTAGTGTGTGTCTGTGTAGGGGTATGCCTGTGTGTTTAGGGTTATGTAAGTGTGTAGGGGAATATGTATAGGGGTGTGTGTATGTTTAGTTGTGTGTGTAGGATTATGTGTTTATGTGTGGGTATGCGCACATGTGTAAGGTATGTGTATGTGCAGCAGTGTGCATGTATATGTGTGCATATGACTAGGGTATGTGTGCATCTGTGGACTGTGTAGAGAAGGATGTGTGGGCCTGGGTATGTATAAGAGTGTGTGTGTCTGTGCATGTGTAACAGTGTATGTGTGTGTGTGTGCATGCATATGTGTGTATATGCGTACGCATGTGTGTGCATGCATACATATGTATATGTGTATGTAGGGGTATGCTTTCTTACTATGTTGAAAGCACAGGTACAAGGCCACTTTGCAAACTGTCACATTGTATGATGAGGTCTCCAGTTGTCTCCTGGAGGGTTTGTGATTCTTCTTCAAGCAACCGTTGGTATGAGTAAAGCCAAATAAATGTTGGGGGTGGGCAGAAGCTTTCTTACAACTAAAGACATGAAAACTTAGATCCCATCAAGGTAAAGTGATTCAGCCAACTGAACCAAGAATCAAGCTTGGTTTCAGCTGGGCCTTTCTAAGTCAGGGACTATAAGAAGGGCTTGGATCTGGATGGGTTATTTGGAAGGTGATTTAAGGATGAAGGACTTAGATTCAGGTGGATTATTTGGAAGTTGAATTATTAAGAGCAAAGGATTTGGATTCAGTGGATTATTTAGAAGACGATTTAATAATGAAAGACTTGGATTCAGGCAGGTTACTTGGAAGACGATTTAAAGATGCATGTGTGGAGAAGAGCTGGCATGAGCCTGGAAAGAAGAAAAGCTGGCATGGTTAATGGTGAAAGAGGCCTGATTAACTCAGGACATCTGAAAACAGCAGGGCTCACCTTGCAGAACTCACCTACAGGAAGGGAAGGGGACACTGACGTCTTCCCCCTGAGGAAGGCTTCTTCAGGCTGTAACTCCCTGACAGTTCTGCTGCAAGGAGTTCTGGCCAAGCTGGCTCATTCTGCTTCATGGGAGTCTGAACCACAAAGTTGAAATACTAGCCATGGGCCCTGTAGGGAATTTCTACCATTCCTGTCAGAACTTGGACTAGGAACTATAGCTGCAATTAGAGGTGTGGCATGAAACAAGGATGGAAGATATCAGAAATCTTGGCCCTTGCAGGCTGCAGGGAGCCCAGGGTCAGGTGAGGCTGGGACCCAGCTCCTGGAGCTCATGAAAGGCAGCTGCAGATGCTAAAATGGGGTAGAGCTGAGTTGAGCATGCTGATTCTTATTCAGAATCAACAGGCCTGGTGAGTCACTCCACCCCTCCAGGGAGGAGTGTGACTGGACGGGCAGCAAAAGACCCGGAATGCATTTAGGAAAATAAAGCCATAATCGCCTGTTCAAGAAATTCATGAGTAGAGCAAGGTAACCCTTCTCTCCTGCTAATATTCTGGGTGCCCTTTGGAAGGTGCACAGCAATACTTGAAAATAGCGAATAGATTAACACTAGCTGTCTCCATTGAGTCACCCAGACAGGACCCAGACAACGCCCAGCACTGAAGGAAATCAACATCCAATATGAAAATCGGCTTCCATTCTCATTTTTCCCTTATGAATTTTTGGGCTAGGCTTTGGAAAGTTCACTGCAGAAGATTTCAGTTATTTCAATCATGTTTAGGGTCCCCTGGAGGAAACATTACCAACATATTCATTCCTATTTTGATGCTTCTTTAACAGTTGATGCAAAAAATAAATAAATAAATAAATAAAAAACTGTTGTTTTTAAACCAGTTTCCAAGTGAGCAGATCCTGTGTGAATAAGAGAAGAAAAAATAACAACAACAACAAAATAACAACAAAAAAAAATAACAACAAAAATAAATCATTGGGAAATGTTGCCCCGTGAGAAGGGGCTGGAATAGGCTCAGAGTCTCTTGTTCACAGTCTCTGGCAGGAATGAGAAGCTGCACTCAGAGCCAAGGGCCCAAGAAGGCCTGACTCAGTCACCTCTGTTCCCAGCTCTGGGACCTTTCGTGTCTTGTTTTCTTCCTTTAGGATAGTTAATTTTAATAACTGTGATATCAAATTCATTACTTCATGAAGAAAGCTGAGCAGTTTGATGTGCGCCAAAGCAACTTGCATGCTTGTTACAGTCACAGCAACCGAAAGTGTGGGTTGCCCCAAGCACAAGTAATTGAAGCATGAATCGTGAGTGGGGTGTATTTTCCCACATGCATCCTCTTTTGGGGAACACGGTAAGTAACTGCTTTGGTTACTTTTCTATTACTGTGATAAAATACATTCCTCAAAGCAGCTTTAGGGAGAAAAGGTTTGTTTGGATTACAGTTCCAAGTTTGCAGTCTCTCAGGGTGCAAAGTCAGCAGCATGAACCGCTGCAGCTGGCCGTGCTGTACTTAGAGTTAAGAACGCAGAGCGCTGAATGGTTACCCTCACCTAACTTTCTCCTTCTTACACAGTCCAGGACCCCCAGGCACAGACAGCAGCTCCCATCTCAATTAATGTAATCAAGAAAATATCTCACAAGAACGTGTGGAGGCTTGCCCCCAGGGGATTCTAGATCTCAACAAACTGCCAACCGGGCTTAACAGTCATAGCCATTGGTGCATCTCTGTGACACATTCTGCGCAGAGCTGTGGCTGTCCTTAGAGACTCCTCAAGTGTTGTTTCAGAGAGTGGCAGACATTTTCATCTTTCTTCAACACTAGATAGGCTGTCTGCTGAGGGATATGAGCAGTACTGAGTTTCCATGGCCATAGCTACTTCAGGGGACTGAGGAAGATCAGGGTAGGGAGATAAGCAGGGTGCATTATTAACTCAATATAAGCCAAGAGCCTAGGCCTATGTTGGGAAGAGAGAGAGAGTAGCATGTGTGTTCTTCCTATAAATGTTTAAGGATACATGCACAGACATATGCTTGTAAAACAAATTATATATGCATCCTTATACATGTTATATGTAAACAATTCATTCCCCAGGGATGCAATGGCCACTCACTACAACTGTGCTGACATGAATAACAGGGATGTGTCTTCGTCCACCTCTAGAATCTTGAGTCCGAGGACTCGAGGAGACACCCGCCCCCCCCCCCACCCCCCCAGCCCTTGCAGCCTTGATCGCCCTGATCTCCCTGGCTTGTAGCCACATCATTCCAATCTTTGCCACTTTTCACAATGCTTTCTCTTCTCTGCCTTAAATCTCTCTTTGGTTAATCTTGCAAAGGCTCTTGATATTGGATTTAGGGACCAACCAGATAATCTAAGATAATCTTAGTTTAAGTTCCCTGACTCAATCAATTACTGTTCTATTGTTTTCTGAATGGTGTCACCTTCACAGGATCTGAGAGTCAATATAAGAATTTATATTTTACATGCACTATTCAGTCATTTCCACATATATACAGACAAATATCCATGTATACACATGAATGTATACACACACATACACACGGTTTAGCTATAATTTCATTTAACCTTCACAGAGTATCCCTGGGCTGGCAGAGCTGGATGAGGCAGGAATTCTGGCAAAGGGGTGGAGTGAACCTTCAAATGCCTCCTCCCATAGTGGGCTGTCTCCCAGGCAGGAACAGAACTGAAAAGAACTGATCTCCACCCCCACTAGGGGTGACTGGGCTCCACAGAGGGGCCAGGGTTTGAGACTGTACATTTATAAAGAAAGTTCGTGCATAGAAACTTGAATTTATTTTAATCATTATTTCTACTTACATAAAATCCCAGTAGACATATTCTTACTTGAGCCCTTTTATTCAAAACAGATGCATCAAGAGATCAGAGAACTAGGAAGTGCCTTGCTGAGCAGTGACAGATTAGAGAGGGTTGAGTTTGGGGATGGGACTTCTCTGTGCTGGCATGGCAGCTGTATCAGTGGACGACAGTTAAGTGTCCAATATTGGCACCTGCCCAGGAACACTGACAACAATGTTAATGAGATGAAAATGAATTCTGCTCATTATTTTGAGTCATTTGAACTAGAAACTCTATTGCCTTTAACAAGCAACAGATTTAATGGACTGTAGACACCTAAAAATATTAGATAACCTGACAGATTGGGCATCGTAAAGATGCCCCACAATGGCAAAGCTCATGACAAGGAGAATTTGTCTCTCACTTAAGCCTTGATCCTGAAGACACTTCTTATCTGTGAACAACCTCATGCTTCTGTGTAAATACCAGACATTGAAATTCCGTTTGGAGAAACAAGTGCATGGAATCAGAACTTGGTTTTGATTTAAATATTGTGCCCCCAAATGAAGTCCAGTAAGCATGTGTCCACTGAGCAGGGGTACCCCAGTCACTACCTCCTACGCCCCTTTTCAGCATGGGAGAAGTCAGAGTGGCCTGTGCCCTGATTCCCTCTTGGCAATTGGGGTAACCAGGACTTGCTTTTGAAAAAAAATGCATTGCAAATGTCTATAAATTAGGCTGGACTATTATATGGACTGGGAGGCCAGGAAACACTTCATGAGCTGGCCAGCTCTTTTTTTTTTTTAATGTAGTTGAATTTTTGTGCAGTGCAGACAATATAGTTTGATCGTATTTAGACCTCTTTCCCTATCTGCATTCCCTGACACCCTACCCCCACCCCGACTGGATCTCATGCATTCTGTCATACATGTTAAGGTCTATTGAATCAAGTCTGTGGGTCCAACTGTCTCTTGGCATGATTTTATCCGCTGGAGCCTGGTCAACCTATCTAGCATCACTCAATTAAAGAAGACTAATTCTCCCTCACCCTGACATGATCAGCTGCCAATAATTTCTCAGGTAAGGTTGGCACTTTTTGCTCATTTCCTGCTGCTGTGTTGGGTTTTGTCTGGCCTGGGTTTGTGTGTGTCTTGTGCATGCTGTCGCCATTTCTTTCAGTTCATCTGAGCAGGTTGCCAGTTGCCTGGAAAGCTGTTTCCTTGTGTCTATCCAGCACTCCAGTTCTGGCATCTCTCCACCACCTCTTCCAGGATGTTTCCAGAGCAGAGGTTTAAGGCAGGAGTCCTATTCAGAGACAGGCATCCTGTAGTCTCTTATTCTCTCCATTTTGACCAGCTGTGATTTTCTGTGTTAATCCACTGTTCACGTTTAATCGCTGTGAAAAACACTCTGAGCAAAACCAACATGGGGAGGAAAGAGTTTATTGGGCTCCATCTTCAGGTCACAGTTCACCACTCAGGGAGCCCAAGGTAGGAGCTCAGGGCAGGAACCTGGAGGCAGGAGCCGAAGCACAGGCCATGGAGGAACACTGCTTACTGGCTTGTTCCTCTGGCCAATGCTCAGCCTACTTTCTTATACTGTACATAACAACCTGCCCAGAGGTGGCTCCACCTATAGTGGGCTGGGCCCTCCTTCATCACTCAACAATCAAGATAATAATCCACAGACATGGCCAGAGGCCAGTTCAATGGAAGCAATTCCCCAGCTGAGACTTCCTCAACCCAGGTGTGTCAAGTTGATGATAAAGCTGTCCAGCACAATCACCATCTGTTTCATGCGGAGGCTTCACTGGTAGGAGCTGAATGATGCATTGATACTCTCTCTGACCCTTGTTCCCCTCAGCCTAGGGTGTAGAGCTTGTATTGTAGATATCATTGCCCAGCTCCTGATCCAGAATTCAGGGTAACTGAGGTCTTGTTTTATCTGAGATGTTGGTGGTTCATCCTGTGGCCCTGGTGCTATCCCACAGGCAGGCACTCATCCACTCTCCCTAGTGTCCAGGTTAGCAGAAGAGAGTGAATACCTCAGGTGAGCCTAATCTCTACAGCAAGGCTAGGTGGCAAGGTTGACCCTTGTGTGGGCTTTAGAACTTGGCTAGTACCCAGTTTCCTGCACAGATATAAAACTTTTCCTCACTCATCAGACACAAACAGCAGTATATTCTTTCCTTCTGTGTGCATAAATTTTAGCATGGGCCAGGAAGAGGAGGCCTGTGTGACGAGCATCCAGCACACACTCTGGGACCTCATCCTTCACAGACTTGTCATTGCAAACAAATCCCTGTATTTGCATCACTAGGGATAGCCCTGGGAGGAAGGGAACACAAGGACACTACACAGGGCTTCCAGTACACACTCTTTGTCCCCTTACCCCAGCTTTGGTTGATGTCTCCTTACGAAATGTGTTAGGAACTTTTCTGTTGCTGTGATAAGATAGCATGCCCAAGGTCACTCGTAGTTGGATGAGTTTATTGGGCTTACAGATCCAGAAGGACAAGAGGTCGTCATTGCAGGCAAGCATGGCAGGAGGCAGCCAAAGCAGAGAGCAGAGCACTCACATATTCAAGCAAGCACTGGACCTGGAGAGTGAAGTTGGAACTAAGATGTGGTTATGAATTCTCAGAGCCCGTCCCCAGTGATGTGCTGCCTCCACTGTGGCCACACTGCCTAAAGCTTCCATGACTCCCTGAACAGCACCAGCCAATGGGGACCAGGCGTTCAGAGCCCATTCCCAGTGATGTGCTGCCTCCAGCATGGCCACACTGCCTAAAGCTTCCATGAGTCTCTGAATAGCACCAGCCATTGGGGACCAGGCGTTCAGAGCCCATCCCCAGTGATGTGCTGCCTCCAGCGTGGCCACACTGCCTAAAGCTTCCATGACTCCCTAAACAGCACCAGCCAATGGGGACCAGGCGTTCAGAGCCCGTCCCCAGTGATGTGCTGCCTCCAGCGTGGCCACACTGCCTAAAGCTTTCATGAGTCTCTGAACAGCACCAGCCAATGGGGACCAGGCGTTCAAACTGTGGAGCCTACGTGGGATGATCCCATGCAAGTGACCACACAGTGCCACCATCATAAATCCGAGCTGCATGTGCTGACTACCAGGAGTGCTGTGACTTCCCAAATCTCGGATGGCCTTAGGGAACCCTACAAGCAAACCTTGAGTATCAGGTGAATGGTCACTCTCTTTGTGCATTAGTTCACAAATTCATTCATTCACATATTGGATTGTCGTCCTTCCCAACCCCTGTTCCCTCTTTCTCCCCAGCACCCTTCTTCTCAGCCTCCTACCTTCATGTTTTCTTTTTGTGTGTGGTCCACTCAATTAGGTTAGACTTTCTTGTCCAAGAATATGGAAAGTTATCTATGGAGCAACGGTGGCTGTACCAGTAGAGAAAAATGATATCCTCCCTTAGCACCCCTAATTGCCCATAGTGTCTCAGAGAGGGGTTGAGCCCCTTGAGGGCCTTCCTCATCCTTGTCAAAACTCTGATAAGCTCAATATTATGTAGGCTTTGTGCCAATGACGATAGCTGCACTGAGTTTATGCAGAGTCTATCGAATGTCCAGAAGACTTCTTTTTTGCTGCACGTTTTCAATCACCCAGCTCTTACACTTTTTCCACAGTATTTCCTGAGTCTTGGAGGATGTGATACTGAGCAGTTCTATTTATGTATATATATAATGAATGTTGTACAACAACATTCATTATTCTTGGTGCTTTGGCTAGCTATGGGTTTCTATATTAACTGCCACCGGGTGCAGTAAGAAATTTCCTGATGATAGTCGTGCAGCACAAATCCATGGACAGAAATTTGACAGCAATACCATGTGGCAAAACAATAGTAGTAGAATGCCTACCTAGGACATATATCTCTCCAGTCACCAGGTTTTTGGTTTCCATTCTGTCAAGCAGGGAAATCCAGAAAGCAGCTGGTCGTACCCCACACAGCCATGACACTATTGCACCAGAGGACACATATTTACTGGAAGGGCATTATTGGAACACACAGGACTCACATTGAGTAAAAATGATATTTTTTCACCAGTAGAGCCCGCGTAGCACCTTCTGGCATTATAAAGGGTAGCCAGTAGCTTAGAAGCGTGTAGATCAGTTCCAGCTTGATTTTATCATTCCTGTAACAACAGTGTGCTGCATCTTCAGCACAAGAGTGGATTTTCTGTTTTGTTGTGTTGTTGTTTTAGTTTTGTTTTGACTTTGAAACAGGTTCTCACTATGTATCCCTGGCCTGGCTGGCCTCCAACTCCCAGATCTCCACCTGTATCTGTCTCCTGAGAGCTGGGGTTAAAGGCATGTGCCACCAAGTCAGCAGCCACAGGCTTCACCACAGTTTCTAGTGAGCATCAAAAAGTAATGTTTGTAACCCACATTATTTGGGGGCCAGTGAGGTCTCCTTGACTAACAACTATCATAGAGGTATTCACACCCATGCCATTTTTGTTTAATAATCTATGGCTTCTGGAATCATTATCCATTTAGATATTTTTGGATTATAAATTTTAATCAGCTTACACAAGCATATGTTTCCAAGAGTCGGTTGCATTTTCACATATCTTTAATTTTGGATCCCCTCCCTCTCCCTCCCTCCCAGTGTGGTTCCTCACTTAAGTTGTGTGTACCAGTGTTTCTCCTGTATCTATCTACTAAGGAAGCACTACATCTATCTTGTTTGACTTTACATACTTGTGCCTCCATAAAATACATTACAGATATTAAATGTCTGTTAAACGCATGGCTGTGCATGGATTATGAGCCTCCGCCAGCTCATTACTTCATCGCCATCTTGCAGTCAGTCACAACATATTCCATATTTTATCAATAAGAGCAGTTATAGTTGTTTCCTCTTCAAATCAATTCCTCACTCTCCCTGATCACTAAAAAAAGTCACTGGAAAATTTCCAGTTGCCAGAACCATATTCTTCCTATTTTTATCTTGCTCTTGATCCAAGACATAACAAAATTTGGGCTGTTGAGACAAAAATAAAGTGAAACAACCATGACACTGTCATAATTAGAGAACACACACACACATACACACACACACACACAAACACACACACACATACACACCTGGGAAGAAAGAACAGTGCATAATATTTCCCCAAATCAGTACTGATAGTATAAGAGTTCTGGGGATTCTTTTAGCTATGCACTTTAAAGAAAACAAATAGTATTTACCCCAAATAAAGGAAAACTTAAAGTGGGTGAGTGGCATAGTGGTGAACACCTTTAATTTTAGCACTGAGGAAGTAGAGGCAGGTGGACCTCAGTGAGATCAAGTCTAGCTGGGTGTATATAGTGAGTTCCAGGTCAACTGGGACTATAGGGAGACCTTGTTTAAAAAAAAGCATTCACCAACTAAGGGAAAATATATTATTAGGGAAAAAGAAAGTAAAAAACCCAAATTTAGTTTTTTATTTATTAACTAACACTATTTTATAAAGTCCTCTTGCAAATACAGACAGTGAAAATTTTATGTAGCATGCAACATCTGGAGCAATCTGACTCAAGAGTGAAAGCAGTTGTTACCATTTTATATTGTGTGTCATTAAATGGCATTTAATAATTTTGGTAGTAGACAAATTCTTTCACAATTTTGTGATTTTAGTACAAAATCCTCCAATCTCTAATCAAGCATTCCTGCTTTGTGAACTTCTGGTATGCAGAAACATTTCATATGACCAGAAAATTTATTTATCCACTGTTTATAAATATGTTAACAACTGACAAAGACAATTATTTTCTCTTTGTAGGTGATTCTGGAACTGATGTAAGGCCAGCCTCTTCTCTGTCTTTTCTTTCCTGTGATGTGAGGGTAACCTGGCTGTGACATCTGTCACTTCATTGATCACCAGGATTGATTCATTTGATCTGGCTGGCTAGGCAGTCGTTTCCTTCCTCCTTCGATGATACACATGCCTCCTTCCTGAAGCCACAGGTTCCACTCAGTCACAGCAACCTTGTCCAATAGAAGAGGATCCATTTTCAGTCAAGGGTATACAGGCAGCTATGCTCCCCTGTTAGAAACTCCAAATAAGTGCCGGAGGTCCATTTGGTGAACACTTTTTAAAATATTTCCTTGACATTTTTCTTCTTTTGAAAACTGTTCAGTTTCACAGACCATTTCTAATTGGGTTATTTTCTTGATGTTTAGTTTTTTTTTGTTTGTTTGTTTGTTTTTTTTCTTTTTGAGACAGGGTCTCCCTGTAGCCCTGGCTGTCCTGGAACTCACTCTATAGACCAGGCTGGCCTTGAACTCACAAAGATCCACCTGCCTCTGCCTCCCAAGTGCTAGGATTAAAGGCATGCGCCACCACACCTGGCTTGATATTTAGTTTTTAAAGCTTTCTATATTCTAGACACCAATCCTCTTGTTACTACTTTATAGCCTTATTCCATTGTGCAAGGAATTATTTCAATTTTTTGTATTTGTTGGGACTTGTTTTGTGTTTTTAAATGCGATTGACTTAGACAAGTTTCCATGGACTGCTGAGAAACTGTTCTGTACAGTTTGGGAGGACTATTCTATAGGCATTTGTTATGTTCATTTGATCTGTGATTTCATTTCACACCTATGTTACTCTCTCCCTCCCTTCTTCTGAGTGGTAGATCTGCCTAATCATGGGTGTAAGGCTTTGACATTTCTGGACGTTACTGTGTTGGGATTAATCTATGACATTATGTTGACTAGTGTTTGTTTTATGAAATTGAGTGAACCTGGTTGATGAATGTATATTTAGAATTATGATTTCCTCTTCATGGATTGATTGGTCTTTTGATTAGTATTAAGTGGCTTTCTTTATCTCCTGACTAGATTTGGTTTGAAGTTTATTGTGTCAGATATTAGACTAATGACCCTTGCTTGTTTATTTAGTCTTGTTTTCTTGGAAGACTTTTTCCATCCTTTTATGCTAAGATAGTGTAGTCATATTTTCTGTTGCTGTGACAAAACACTGTGACCAGAAGTAACTTACAGAAGAAAGAATTTATTTGGGCTTACTGTTCCTCAGTGGGAGTCCATCATGACAGGATAGCAGGGCAGCCAGCGGCAGGGATAGAGCCTGGAGCAGGAAGCTGGGAGCTCACATTTCCAAAGGCAAATGGGAATTAGAGAGAGAGTACTGGTAGTGGGATGAGGCTACGAACTCTCAAACCCCACCCTCAGTGATGGACTTTCTCCATTGCTGCTAGATCTCCTAGACTTCCCTCACACAGGGCCACCAACTACGCCCTGAGTGTTCACTATATGAGTCTATAGGGAACACATCATTCAAACCACTATGCATAGTATCTATCTTTGATGACAAGGTTCATTTCTTGAGGCAGCAAAATGAAAGAACCTGTTTTCTAATCCAATCTGCTACTATTTTAATAGTGAAATTGAGACCGCTAATATTCAGAATAGTTACTGAAAGTTGTATATTGATTCCTGCAATCTTATTTTGTTGTTTTCTTAAGTCTTCTTGCTTAAGAACACCTAGCCTTGTTTATTTTTATTTTCACTGTAGCCCCATGTTTCTGTTTATCTTTCCCTTCAGTTCCAGAATTCCTCCCAGTATCCACTGCAGGGTTGGCTTAGTGGTCATAAATTAATTTCTCCTGATTTTCTCTTAGAGAATTTTACTTTCTCCTTCAATTATGATAGATAATTTTGGTGGGTATATTAGGATTGGTTGAGTATTTTTATCTTTCAAAATGTGAAATGTATCTTTCTCAGCCCTTCTGGCTCACAAGGCTTCCAGTGAGAAGTCAGCTATTAGTCTGATGAGCCGGTCTTTATATGGCCCTTCTCTCTTGCAGCCTTCCATGGACTTTCTTTGTTCTGTAATTTCAATGGTCTGGCATGGAGAGCTCCTTGGTCCCATTTATCTGGTGTTTTGTAAGTCTCTTGTATCTTAATGTGCTATTCTCTTAATTGGGAAAATAAAAGATGAGGCTGGAGGTATCAAAATCTGTATTGACTGAGCTGCAAAGTGACCCTGGACACAGTCAGGAGCTAGGACCATCATTTCAACTTTAATCTCTTCTCCTTATTTGTAGGTGGGGGCAGAGAGGTGCTCTTGAAGCTCACAGAGAATCAAAGTTGCTCAGGCTTTCTAAGTCCTATATGGCAGACAGCAGGAGATGTGTTCTGTGACTGGGGTTCAGAAGTTCATGTGGAGGGAAGCTATATGCTGGGAATTAAAGCCGGTTTCACATCATATCATCTGGAGGAAGGCATGGAGTGACTGAGTCATGTCAGCCACTTCCTGTTCAACATTGTGATGGAAATCATCACATCTAACACCTGGCTTGCTGGGAGGAGGTGGGGCATATGGGATGCCCTTCTCCATGCCTGGCACACGCAGACCGGGAGAATCTCAGCAGCTTTTCTTTGTGCAATGTCACTTTACAGAGAAATAAAATCCCCTGGATGAAATGTCAGCTTTTGTTTGATAAATTGCGAATCCCTGGCCACTAGGGCTGTCCAGATTTTCACACATTCTGCCCCAACAGAAACAACAACAAAAAAGCAAGCTACGGAAAGATGAACCTGTCCCAGTCACCACAGCTAGCGTGAGTGGCCAGGGCTCCCGGTTCTCTTTCATCAAAGTAGACTGGATGAGAAGATGACAGAGATGATTTGAGCATGGAAGAATCATTTCTCCATCTGGTCTACTCTTACACACCTGAGAGCATCCTTTCTTTTGCTGTTCCCCTAGATCTGCCATTCAGGTCATGGTGAATTACAGAGCAGGAACAGGGAGAAAAGCTGAACTTTGATTCATTAGGGACCTCAGAGAGCCTTCTGGGAGACAGCAGCCAATTAGCTGGCAATAAAAGTACAGGCATTAACAAAGGGCTATGGCTTACTGCTTGACCAAATTTTCAGGGAAACACTGCACAACCTTCCTGTGGAGTAGAGACTCCTATTTCACAGAGAAAGAGCCAAGTAAGCCCTGGGTGGCTAAGTGACTTGTCCATGATCATCAAAGACTGTGAAATAGTCTTTGCATTAGAACAGTCCTGTTGGGCAGTGGTTTGGGCTTCTAGTTCACAGTGATGTAAAAGGTACCCATGCAGAATTTGATAAATTAAATGAGCTAGTCAGTATTTTATTATAAAATAAACTGTATTTTTGATGTTGTACAATGCTAATGTGTATGTTCTCATCATTTTTATTAACACATACTAACTGCACAGTACAGACTGATGTTTCAGACCTTGCCTGTGCCATGAGGGTAGATGGTGACTTTCCTACAACTACCCGTCGTCGCCTTCCTTCTTCATTATTCTTTCATTCTTTTTTTTCATTTTTTTTCATTTTGTTTTTGTATAAGAGTGAAAATATATGATCCTTATCTTTTGGTGTCTAACTTATTTCTCTTAACATGATGATGTCTGATTCTAGCCATTTTTCTGTAAATGCCAGGATTTTATTTTTCTTTATGGCTACATAATCCTTGACTGAATGTATATATTTATGTCTTAAATTTCCTTTATCTGCTTAACTATTGACTATGGGCTGATTCTATACCTTGGCTATGTTGAATAGTGCCACAGAAAGAGGAGGCATGCAGAATCTCTTTATATGTAGACTCTGTTTTTCATTTGTGTCTATCCCAGGAAGAATCTGGAACATATGGTAGTTCTATTTTTAGATTTTTGAGGAATCTTCATACTGATTTCTATATATAGTGTTTGTACTACATATGATCCCAACAACTGTACATAAGGGCACCTTTTTTTCTACATCATTACCAGCATCAATGTTTGGTTTATTTAATGACAAATATTATAACTAGGTAAGCCGAGCGTGGTGATGCACATCTTTTATCCTAGCACTTGGGAGGCAGAGGCAGGTGGATCTTAGTGAGTTCAAGGACAGCCTGGTCTACAAAGGGAGTTCCAGGACAGCTGGGGCTACAGGGAGACCCTGTCTCAAAAAGACCAATATATATATATGAAATGAACTCTCAACATAGTTTTGATTTGAATTTTCCTGATGCATAAAAATTTTGCGTGTTTTTAACTATATATTATTAGTCACTTCAATTTTGTTTTTAGAAAAGTACCCACTTAGGTAATTTGGACACTTTTTATTGTATTACTTGCTTTTTGTTGTTAAGTTTCTTTTAGTTCTTTACATCTTTTATATATCAGCCCTCTCGCTAAATGTTTGGTACAGACTGCATACAATACTGTAGCTGTCTTGTTTTCTCAGCTGTGAAGAAGCTTTTTAATTTAGTGTAATCCCATTCATCAGTTTTTGGTTTTCTTTATCTAAGAACCCTCCTATGTTTTCTTCTAATAATTTCACAATTTCTGGTCTTGGGTTACTGCATTTACTCCACACTGATTGAGTTTTATATGGGTTGACATATCAGGGTCTATTTTCCATCTTCTACATGTGGTAACCAGTTTTTCCAGTGCAGTTTGTAGAAGAGGTTGTCTTTTCATCAATGCGTTTTTGGTGCCTTTGTTGTGAATGAGTTGGCTAAAGATGTATGAATTGGTTTCTGAGTCCTTGATTCTGTTTCACTGGTCAGTGTGTCTGTTCTTATGGCAACACCATGCTGGTTTTGTTATTTCAGTGAGTTGGTATCTTTTGAATCAGATGTTGTGATCTCTGGCATTTTCTTTTGCTTAGGATTGCTTTGCCAGTGTAGGGTCCTTGGGGCTTTCTTATGCATTTAAGGATTTCTTCTTAATTCTCTGAAGAATATTATTGGTATTTTGGTGGAGACCATCGAATCTGTAAGTTTATGTAGGGCATTTTAGGAATGTTGCTTCTTTCCAACCATGATCTTTGGAGGCCATTTTACATTCCAGTGCAATCAGTGTCTTTCTTCAGTGTTTCATACTTCTTGTTATAGAGATCTACCACATTCTTTGTTAGATTTATTCCTACACATTTTATTTTTTACAGCTCTTATAAATGGAATTTAATTTCTGATTTCTTTTTCATTGAGTTCATTGTTGGCTTATAGAAAAGGTGCTGTATTTCATCTCTTCATTTTGTCTCCTCCTTTTACTAAATGTGTTTTATCAGATTTTAAAAGGCACTTTGTGGAATTTTTCGAATTTCCAAAGTAAAAATCATACCATCAGCATTCAGGGATAATTTGACTTCCTCCTTTCCAATTGTACACTTTTGATTTCTTTTTCTTTATTTATTTCTCTGGCTACAAAAGAGTGGTAAAAACATATACATGTGTCTTATTTCTAATCTTAGGAGAAATTGTCCAAGTTTAGTATGATGATGGCTACAGTGTTGACAATGCACAAACTATAAATCTCATTTCAATAAGAACAATAGTTCATTTATTCTAGAACCAAATATGAGCATTCATAGTCCAGGAACACAGTTTTATACCAAGTTCCAATGAAGTTAACAGCTTCATGTAGTTTTAATGGAATATTCTTAGCTTTGAGGTTGGTGTAAGTTAGGGATCTGTCCATAAATTCTTAAAAAAATTTGCTTATTAAGCACCAGGATGTGAAGTTCATAGAGAAACAAAATGATGACTATTTAGTGGCTAAGATAGTAAAAGACAAGTTGGCTCTTGACCTGAAACATGCTAATGCTCCCAAATTACTGAGTTCTTACAAGTCAATCAGCCTTGTAGAATGCTCGATATAGTTGTGGTATCTTTCTGGGAACATCAATTTATAGTATGTTTATTATGTTGAATTATGATCTTTCTATTCCTAATTTATTCAGAGTTTTTATCGTGAAGGTATGTTGAATTTTATCACAAACATTTCTGAGAACATTCTTAGAAAGAATTAGATATATTTCAATTCATAATATTATCATTATTACAGGATATCTACAGTCCATTTTTATCTCATCATCTGAATTGCTGTCTAGTCAGTGAGTTCCTTCCACAGCCCCAGGTTTTGTGAAAAAGCAATGTGGACAGGATTTGTGGTCCCGAGAAGTGTGTGATTCCCAGCACTCTGGCAGGACATGGGCAATTTCAAGAATGCCCAGAATAAACAATCTCTACTCCCTGAAAAGCTTTCATGCTGTCTCATGTTGGTCAACTTCAGAATAAGACATAGAGCCAGGTTTCAGGAGCATGAGGTATGGTCTTCTGGCTGGGACAGCAGTGGACACCTGGCAGGATGATTAAAGAATGAAAAGAAGACACACCCACCTGGTGTCTTGGGCACCTTGGTGAATGAATCCACTGTGTTACATAAACAAACTGGTCAGATTCTAGCCATGTACTCACTAAAACTATTTAAGTTGCTTGACTCATTTTTTTATTATTTATTTTTTATTTTTTATTTTTTTATTAATTTTATTTATTTCTGTATGTGTATGAATGTACTGTCTGCATGCAAGTTTGTGCACCCGTGCCGTGCAATGCCGTGGAGGTCAGAAGAGGGTGTCGGATTCCCTTGGAATGGAATTGGAGTTTCAGATGGTTCTCGGCTGCCATGTGGGTGCTGGGGATCGAACCCGGGTCCTCTGCAAGAGCGATCGGTGCTCTTAACCGCTAGGCCATCTCTCCAGCCCCTCAAGTTGCTTGACTCTTCCAGAACTTATTATCAGTCTATGTTTCTTATATGTTTCATGAAGTAGGAAAAGACTGCCTTTGTTTTTTTTTTATATTTTTATTGAAGTTTTGTGCATTTCATACAACACTCCTTGATCCTATTTAGACTCATTCCCCCTTCAATAGCTCCCATCCTACCTGAGCTCATGCATTCTGCCATACTTGTCCTGCATCTTTTTCTCAGTCTTTTTAAAGTTTTTCTATTCAGAGGTTTACTATTTTGTGCAGAAGTTTACTATGTCAGTTCTTTGACCCAGTTGAAAAGGCCTACTTTGAAAAGAGCATGTAAATTCCACCAGAAAACTTCTAGAAATTATTAACACTTTCAGTAAAGTGACAGGTTATAAAATAAATATACAAAAATCAGTAGTAAAGTGACAGGTTATAAAATAATTCTACAAAAATAAGTAGGCTTAGCCAGGGGTGGTGGCACACGCCTTTAATCCTAGCACTTGGGAGGCAGAAGCAGGCAAATCTTTGTGAGCTCAAGGCCAGCCTGGTCTACAGAGTGAGTTCCAGGACAGCTGGGGTACAGGAAGACCCTGTCTTGAAAAAGACCAAAAAAATCAGTAGCCTTTCTATATGCCAATAACAAGCAAGCAGAGAAAGAGTACACCCAAACCCTCCCATTCACAATAGCATAAAAAATATATCTTGTAATAAATGTGCCTGAAGATATTAAATATCTCTACAATGAAAAATTTAAAGCTTTAGGAAAGAGGTTGAGAAAGACACCAGAAAATGGAAAGTTCTTTCAGTCCCGTACTCACAGACTGAAAGAACAAATATCATGAAAATTACTATTCTACCAAAACATATATATATATATGCAATTCCAATCAAAATCCCCATGACATTCTTCACAGAATTAGAAAAAAATTCTAAAATCCATATGGTAGTGCAAAAGACCCAAGATAGCCAAAGGAACCCTGAGCACAAAGAGCAATGAAGGAGGGATTATTATACCAGATATCAAATGATATTACAGAACTATAGTCATAAAAACAGCATGGTACTGGCACAAAAATAGATCCTTAGATTAGTGGAACTTAATTGAAGACCCAAACACGAGTATATGCAATTTCAGGCACCTGATATTTGACAAAGGGGCCAAGAACACTCAATGTAGGAAAGACAGCATCTTCAGCAAATGGTTCTGGCAAAACTGTATTTCCACCAGTACAAGAATGAAACTAGACTCTTATCCTTCCCCTTACACAAAAGGCAACTGTAAATGGATCAAATTTCTCAATATGAAACCTGAAACTCTGAAACTGTTAGAAGAAAACATGGGCAGCAACCTACAAATATATGTGTAGGAAGATTTTCTAAATTGAACTTTAGTTGCACGGGAATTAAGGTCAACATTACACAAGTGGGACCTCATTAAACTAAAAGGCTTTTCTACAGCAAAAGAAACAACCAATGAAGAAAGAGAAACCCCACAGAATGGAAGAAAATCTTCACCAGTGACACATCTGACAGACACATCTAACATCCAGAATATACAAAGAACTCGAAAAACAAAGAATCCAGAAAACAAGTGACACAATTAAAAAATGGGCTAAGTGTCTGAACAGAGAATTCCCAAAGAAGTAAAGAAGTAATATCTTAGAAAGTGTTCAACATCATTAGTAGTTAGGAAAATGAACATTAAAACCACTTTAAGATTTCATCTTACCTCTGTCAGGCTAAGATCAAGAGAAAAATGATTGAAATCCTGGAGAGGATGTAGGGAAAGGGAATGCTCATTCACTGTTGGTGGCATTGCAAGCTTGTGCAACCTCTAAGGAAGATACTTGTACATACATGTTTTTTGTTGCTCTTTTCACAATAGTTAAGACATAGAAGCAACCTAAGTGTCCCTCAACTGATGAGTAGATAACGAAAATGTGGTACATGAGCACAATGGAGTTCTACTCAGTGGTGAAGAAAGATGAAATCATGAAATTTGCAGGTGAATGGATGGAACTAGAAACTTTTATCCTAAGTGAAGTAACACAAACTCAGATAAACAACTGACACATGTTCTCCCTCATTTGTGGATCTTAGCACCAAATCCTTATATGTGAATATGTATCTGAAGTAGAAGCAAGGACCAGGAAAATGTAAGTAAACCAGGAAAGTAAAGGAAAAGAAGGAACCTGTCCATTCAAGGAAATTTAGGGATAAAGGGAAAGAAGGAGCCCAGGAGGTAAGCATGGGAGACGGGTATTATCCAGGGAGAAATGGGAAAATGGGGACACTTTAAAAGTGGAAGGCATGGAGGGAGGGTTAGCAGAAAATGGCCAGAAGAGGAATAAATAATGCCTAGCTTGCATGAAAAACCCGAGGGAATCACATTAGTCCAACAACCTAAAGACAAATTACATGTACAATATATCTTCATGAGTCCATGTGTACAGCTGAATGCTACATAACAAGAAACAGTGGCAGATAGGAGAAACCTTCCTTCTGAGCTGTTGGGCAGGGTAGTCTAAGAGACTTCCAAAATTACACAGGCTATTGCCGCAGCCCTTGATTGCCTCCCAGAACTTCAAGGTAAGACCCTATTGCTGAAGAAAGAACTTACTTTGGAGACTGGATTTGGAGCAATGGAGCAGGAACTGACCTGGAAGCTGCCTCTCCCAAAGGCTAGCTCTCATAGCTTTGGAGACCAATATGCAACCTGCTAAGTGAGAACATCAACTGATGGTCCATCAGCTTTGACACAAAACAACCACATTGACCAGTGGCACAACATACAACATTAGAGCAGTAATGGCATTTTCACTTTGGGGCAATCAATCAATACCTAATTAGACTTAAAGCTCACTCAGTGGTAGGAGACTCATGTGTGGTACTGTAAACATGGCCAATACACACGAATGGAAATATTATATATCTTGGAGAAAACCCCATGACTGTCACAACCCTAGATTAATGCAATTTCTTACTAAGTGCAAAATATTTATCCTCATATTTACAGTATCTCAGGCACCACACATCAAAGAAGATTCTCCTGCATCAGATGGAGAATATTACAGAGTACAACTTGTCACACAGACATTATGTGTGAATTGCCCAAGGCCAAGTAGCACATCTACAGTGCAACCTCTACAACTAAGGTTCACACAACATAACAAGAGATAAAGAGGACACTAATGAATCAACTTTCACTAATGAAACTCCCTCATGCAACAAAGGTACAAAAGGACACAAATGGCCAAAGCATGAATATTAGCAGTCTGCAAAGGGTGGGTCCTCAGACAGGACTCCTATATTATGCTTCACTCACCCAGGGCTCAGGGACCATTGCAGAAGAGGAGACAGGAAGATTGTAAGGGACAGGGAAGAGGCACATGACCATATGGAAATAGAATCATACAAGCTCTGAGGACCCTGTTCATATGATCCTACAGTGATGGTGTCAGCATACACAGGACCCATGTAGACTTCAGAAGACAAAACTTAGCATAGACTTGTAGAAATGGGTGTCAGGTCCCAATCTTAACAAAAGAACTATTGGTAGCTGATTACTGTTGTGTGAGGAAGAGCTGATCTTGAAGCAAGAGACTCTGGTTGGGCTGACTAGAACTCAGTGGATGGACTTGCACTGAGGAAGGTCTAGAGATGCTATCTTCTAAAAATAATAGGATGCAATGAAGAAATACTTTCTATAAATAAGGATACTGAAGTGAAGATCAACTAGAGCTGGAACACGATATTTAGATGGTGAAATGTATTCCCCAAGACTTTGCAAATTTTATCTGCCCCAAGTGTCAGGTCAGCCAAATCAAAGAAAGACATTGGTTGGCTTGAACAGTTCTCATCATTAATAATGTGTGTCAACCAGTGTCTCTCCACCATGAAGATGGGCACTGAACAGCGTTTCTAGGGCTATATGGCACAGTTATGTTGTTACTTCAAGCAACAGAAATGTTACTTGTCATCGATCTGGATGGAAAAACTCTGGCACCAAAGTGTTGGCCCCATGTTCTCACTGAAACCTTTAGAGAAGAACCTGATTTTGACTTGCTGGATTCTTGTAGTTCTTGGCAATCCTCCTTGCTCCTTGGCTTGTAGAAGTGTCACCTGGCCTATCTCAATCTTCATGTGTCCAAATTTCTCCCTTTACACCAGCACTGGTTATATTGGCTTAAGGGGCCCACTTTGGTACAGCTTTGTTTTAATGAGTTACATTAACAATGTGCCTATTTTGAAATAAAGTTATTTGAGGTACTGGAAGTTAATACTTCATATTTTCTTGGGTGGGACAGGAAAATGCAATCCCTATTAAGGGTTAAAGAAGACTGATTACCCCAGACTCTGGGATAAGATTGTCTTCTCTAGATCCCGATTCTGATATTTCTAAGCTGTAAGGCCTTGAACAGGTTCATTATCCTCTTGCTGCCCCCCTTTCCTAATTTAGAAAATTATAAAGTAGAATCTTATTCTTAGGGGTCTTTGTGAGACATATTTAAAGCAATTCAAAAGTTGCATAACTACCTCCATTCTTAGGGACTGTGATGATATGGCCATATCAAAGTCTGCATTGTTAGTACTTGGCAAAGCTTGATACTAACACTGGCTTCCTATGTGTAGTAAAAATGCATTGTATTCTTTTTTTTTTTTTTGGTCTTTATGAGACAGGGTCTCCCTGTAGCCCCAGCTGTCCTGGAACTCACTCTGTAGACCAGGCTAGCCTTGAACTCACAGAGATTCTCCTGCCTCTGCCTCCCAAGTGCTAGGATTAAAGCGTGTGCCACCACACCTGGCAAATGCATTGTATTCTAGGCTCTGTGTACATAGTTGCCTTCTATACATTAAGATGAAATCTTGGAAAAGATGGATCCTGAAGACAGAAGGAAGGGGGGTGGACAATAATGAGGGACAGGAGAAATGGGACCACAGAGAGGGGGCCAGAGGATGAGGAAATGTTAGCAAGTGATAACTTCTAGGAAGGAAGAGTCTATTTCTTTAAGGGTGTAATGCTAGACAGGCTTACCAGTCTCCAGGGGATGGACCCACGCCCAAGAGCATCTAGAGAACACATATTAAACTCCATAGGCATTGAGAACTTAAGAATGGTCATGGAATGTAGTGAGGAAAAGAGGTGGGGTGGGTGGGTCTGAGAGGAGATGGGGAAGGGAGTCTGAATATAATCATCTCTCTGTGCCTGCTTCAAGATGTGACTACTCTGGTTTCTGCTCCAGATGCCTCCTGCTGCCATGCCTCCTGTATTAGTCACTTTTCTGTTGCTGTGATAAAACACCATGACCAAAGAACTTATAAAAGGAAGAGTTTATTTGAGTTTACGATTGACGGTTCCAGGGAATTAGAGTCCATTGTGGTGGGAGGCATGGCGGCTGGAGCTGGAGCAGCAAGCCGAGGGTCACATCTCGCGAAGAGCACAGGAAGCAGAGAGAGCAACTGTAGACCACGAGGCTTGTTAAAACTCACTAAGCCTGCCCCCAGTGACACACTTCCTCCAGCACGGCCACACCTTCTAAGACCTCCAAAAACAGTGCCACCAACTGGAGACAAATGTCTGAATACTTACAGCCTATGGGGGACACTCATTCAAACCACCACACCTCCCCTACCATTATGGAATCCTACCCTCTGGAAATGTGAACCAGATAAACTCTTTCTTGTATAATTTGCCTTGGTAATGGTGTTTCATCCCAGCAATTGAATAGTGACTAGAACAGAAATTGGTACCAGAGTAGGATATTGTTGTGATGGACCTGGTCATTGTGGCTCTGGGAGGATTGTGGAAGGTTTTGTAGCTTTGGATGCAAAAGTGTTTGGAACTCAATGAGCTGTTCTGTGAGAACTCAGAAGATAATGCTGAAAGAGGAAGACAATGGGGGAGAACTGCTTGGTGAAGCTTCAAAGGAAAGCAAAGACTCTAGCATGGCTGTTTGTATGACATAGTTTGAATTAAGAATTTCTGGAAGTGCAATGTTTTGTGCTTCAGCTGGGTCTGATGTCAGCTATGAGTAACAAGAGATCAGCATCCTTGAGTAAAATCTTCTGGGGAGTATTTCCTCAGGGTCAGCATATAGAAGCTGTGGTCCAGAGGGTGCTAAATTGGCCACAGAACTTGGCGATTAGGTGTAAGAGAGGCCCAGGTGGTGTTGATGTTGAAGGCATGAAGGGGTCATGGAGAAAATCTGACACCATGAGAGTCCAGGAGAGGCCACTGGTGAATAATTGGTCTAGCAAGATATCAATAACTGGTCTAGCAAGCTATCACTATTGCACTTTTATCTTGGGGACAATTAATAGCTGTCTAATTGGTAATAAGGCCCACTCAGTTGGAAGTAACACATGTTTGGTACTGTAAACATGGCCAAATACATGAGGCTGGAGGGGTCGTAGATCCTAGAGAAAAACCTACTTCTGTCACATCCTTAGATCAACATAATTTCTTACTTTATTCTAAATATGCATCCTCATATTACAGACAAGTGACCTTTCACTCCTACTCAAAGAAGCTTATTTTTCCAACAGATGGAGACATAGAGTTCCAGAATTGGTCAAACACAGAGAATAAGTGTCTATGAGGCACTTAACCCTAAATGGCATATAATTGAGCAACCTCTGCACATAAGTTGAATGCATCTCTCAACTCTCACCAGAGAAATTTCCTTATGCTACTGTGATTAACAAAGAAAACCACAGTTGGCCAACATGCAGAAAGCTAGAAGCCACAGAGTGCTTATCCAGTAATGGGACCCCTATTTCAAACTTCTGCCTCCCAAGGCTCAGGAATCACTTCAGAAGAGGAGGCAGAAAGATTATAGAAGTGAGAGGGGGTGAATGACCACAATAAAGCAGAGTCTTCCAGACAGCTGGTCAATTACTCAGATAAACTCACAGCAATGATAACAGCATGCACAAGTTCCACATAAGCTCAAAGACCAGACGAAATACTACTATAGACACAGGGGGTGAGTAACCATTCCCAGCCCCACCTAAGGAACTTTGGGAAATCTATGGCTCCTGGGATCAGAAAAGACAGCATCTTACAATGATAAGACTTTTGGTGGGCCACGTGGATGGACCCACATTGAAGGACATTTAGGAATAGAAATCAGACTGTATATAATAGGGCAATGGATGCTGATGAGGGGAGAAGATAAGGAAGTGGATGTAAATATTATCCAATCTTATTGTATGAAAATTCAAAAAAGTTCAATAAAATAAATAAACGAAAAAATAAAACAAACATGGCTGGGGATTAAAAAAAAAGAACAAAATTCAAACAAAACCCCCAAATACCATTGCTATGACAGAATCCCAACATTGAATTTAAACTGAACTCTTGAAAAGGGAAGTTTTGATCTGCTTTGTTCACTAATGAACCTGTGTTGTTGAGAGCAAGGTTTTACAAATGTGTGTGTACTTCAATATGGTCATTTTTGTCATTTGTAATTTCATTCAAGGAAATAGTCAAGTCTAAGTGAAGATTCAGTTATACTAATGTTTGCCAAGAATTGATTGTGGCAAACAAATGTTGATAGGGACCTAAGTGCACAGGCTTAGGAGACTGGATAATAAAATGATAGTGTACAGTGAACAGGTGGAGAAACAGTGCTCTCAGAGGTGTCCCTGCTCAACCCCAGAACCTGTGACTTTGTAGTATGATTAAGATAAAGAGAGGGAAGGAGAGAAATTACCTTGGATAATCCAGGTGTGTCCAGTCTAATCTCATAAACCTCTAAAAGCAGAGAACTTCCCCAACTCTGATCAGAGAAAGAGGGTGGAGATGCAGTTATATCAGATACTACTTTGCTGTCAGATACTACTTTGCTGGTCTTGAAAAAGGGAGTAGAGCCTTAGACCGAGACATGAAAATGACTTCTGGAAACCAGCACGACCTTGCTGGCACCTTGACTTTAGATCTGTGACCTGTGGCCCACAAGACTGGAAGATAATAAGCACAGGTGAACTCAAGCCCACTGTCTGTGGTCTGTCACTAGTTGCAATAGGAATCCCAACATTCAAGTGCTTCCCCCTAGGGCAGAACAGAATCCTCACAGTTGGTGCCCATGACAACCAGGTGCTGCTGCATCTAATAGGAGATGATCTTGGGTTAAGCAAAGCTTCCTTCATTGGTACTAAGTCCACTGGTCCTATTCAGTTATTCAGCCTATTCCAATATGATAAAAGAAAGTCAGTGATGGGGACAGAGGCTGAGCCACTAATTGTTAGCCTTTCTCAAAGCGGAAAATGTATTGATATGAATAAATGCTCACAAAAATATTTTATAGAAAGCTAGGTGTTCTCACACTAGCAGATACAGTACACTTCTTTTTATTATTTTGTAGTTTTGTTCACATGGAAAAATGTTGGAAATAATATGATCTGTTAATAGTAATCATCAGGGAAGATAAGATCTTGTATGATTACATGTTTTAATGTATTTTTGCTTCTTTGTGTATTCTGACTTCCTTTCTATGGACATATATCACTTGGAAAATAAGCTATAACTTGGGAGAGATGAACTGGCTCCAGATGGCAGTGCAGGCAGTGGATCCCATTTGCTTGACCTCTGAAACCTGAGCTGAGTTACATTCTAGGCTGTCACCAGTTTTTCTCTTCTGTTCTGGGTTCTGGTGACAATTGCCTTTGATGTAATTCAGCCAGCCAAGCCTTATCCATTCTTCTGCGGGGCCAGCTTGGTTGAAAGTTCACTGACCCTACAAAAAAGGGGGTTGGGGCTCTTTGGCTGCCTCCTCAGGGACACCTCCAATGAATAGATCCATGCAGGAGTCACAAATTCCCTCCCAACTATCCACTCTGCAAGACCCATGGCACAGCACATATTATCAGGTCATGCCACACATCTCCCAATTCTGAAAAAAATAGAATTGAAGTGCAGGGGGACCCTCCTTGCAGCTGTTTGCTCCTCGCTTAGTGCTTCTGATCTTCCTACCTTTGTACACTATTTCTTTTAGTAATTATAATGCTCCACCTGCAGAGGGAAGATAGCCTAGAGGGGAAAATTTGAGGTCCAGAGGCAGACAGCATGCATGAGGACCCCAGTCTCCTACCTATAGTGGGAGTTTGAGAGCCTGACCTCATCAGCTCCTACATCTGTACAAGGGGAGGGTCTTGCTTATCTCAAAGTTGTCTGTGGTCAGGCACTTCTAATGGCTTGTTTATCTGAAAAATTCCATGAAAATGTTGCCTCATCTTAGATTTGTGTCTCAAGATCGTTTATTTCTTAGGAAAAAGGATTTATTTAAGTATTTAAATCAGTCTTTTGCTAAAAGGGTACTGAGGTCAGTTATAGAATTATGTAAAGTATCTAACAGTTTTTGTTAATGAGGAAATCAGGACAAATTGGGTCATGCTTAACGTGGTTAGTCTCCAAAGCTGCAGGGATGGTCGTCACTGTTCTGGGTCTGTTTGCTTACTGTAATTTCTGTTCTGAATTTTTCAGTGGTCAAACAAAGAACAGAAGTTAAAAGAATCCTAAAAATACAACAAGCATACTGATGAACAGGCTGATTAGGAGGCATGGATTTCCTTTTGTTAATATTGAGTCCAGAAAGAAATTTATCTCATTTGCTACCATGATAAGAGTCTCAGTTTAAGGAGCAAACCACCCCTCAGCCACCCAGAGAAAATAATGTAACTGCCAATTTAACTAGAGACATCTTTGATTATATAAAAAATATTTGGGTTGGGGAGTGGGAGGGTAGGGCATAAGAGGAAATATGAAAAGGGATAGCCAATACTAAATGCCTTTGAAAGAATCATATACAAATATACTATAGAAGCTTTTTTCAGTACAAACATATACAACATAAAAGAGTTTAAATGTGTTCATTCAGTGGCTCTATAGATACCTCAGGTTAGCAAATGAAAGGCCAAATGCCAGGAATTGACTCCCTGTTTTAGAGTTGTTGATCAGAAAGTTCCCATAGACCTTCAAACAATACTATTTCCATTGCACTTGATTAATTATCAGAACCTGATAAAAGACCCTATTGCTGAAGACTACATCCCTGAGTCACAGAACAAGCAAGAAAATATCAAACTTTTAATCTGGAAGCTTTATTTCTGCTGGATAGCTTTCATAACATGCTCTGCATGTTACTGGCAGAGAAAGGTAATCATCAACCTTACCAGGCTGTGAAATCTCCAAGCTAACAATTGTCTTAGAAAAATATGCCCACTGGTCAGTAGTGGCACAGATGTGGTGGAAGTAACCAACCATCTCTGACTGGATTGAAGGCCCTCTTAAATGCACAGAGTCCATACCTGACACCTATTAAGGCCAAGAACCTGTGCCTAGACAAGTCACAGGCCATAGTGGAGAATCTGATACTATTATTCTGATAAACAAATAAAATATTAAATGACTTACTGCTATAACCATAGATTAGTACAACTCTCAAATCTCACCAGACAAGCTTCGCGTACTAGATGGTGATTAACACAGACACACACAACTGGTCAACATGCCAAGAATAAAAGACTGTGAAACACTCAGCCCGAAATGGATACTATACCACATCCTCTCCTCCGAAATCTCAGGGATCACTGTGGAAGAGGACAAAAGATTGCAAGGGCCATAGGTGGTGGATGACTATAAGGAAACTGTTTTATGGACAACACACACAGTGTAGTTGCCTATAGGAACCCACATTGCTTGTGTCAACATTCACAAGATCTGTGCAAACCCAAGGCAGACAGAGATCTAGCATGCACAGGGGAGGTAGACAAGTGGCCCAGCAGTACTGAAGATTGGCAATTAATTGCTGCTTGGGATAAGGAGTAATTTTTCCTTGCTGAAATGGCACATAGCAGGTTGAACAGACTCCAAGGGACAGACCCACACTCAAGCGTTTGAAAAACACAGAAAACAGACTAGGCTCAACATACTGTAAAGAACAAAGAAACAAATAATGTAGGACACGAACTAGGGGGTAGGGTAGTACAATGAGGGTGGAAGGATCTGAATATGATTAAATATACTGTATGAAATTTTCAAACCAATAAAAAATTCTAAAAAGTAATATAGGCAAAATTCAGCTCCTTACAGGAATTGTGATCCTAGCATCTAGAAAGTCAGCTATCAGCGTGGGACACAACTGAGAAGATGACAATAGACAGCTGGGCTCTCTGCTCTATGCACAGTTTCTTGGTCCTGAAACCAAACAGTGCTTGGAGTTGAAACATAGTCCCATCTTAATTACTTGATGCCCTTGGGGCATGACTAAGTCATTGAGCTCAAACAATTTGAACTTCTCCCATGCATGGAGTTTTCATAGTTAAGTACAAAGTACGCAATGTTTAGACAAAGAGTCTTTCTACATTTCTCTAAAATCTCTCATTAAAAATGAGACCCCACTGTGACTTCATGCACAAGACCTGCATAAGACCAAGCCAGCAAAATTGTAGCATGGAAATGGGAGGGATTCATGAAGTCCCACACCTAGCTAAGGAGATATTGGCAACAGATGGCTGCAGAGGCAATTTTCTTCAGGGATAGAAGCCCTGGAAGGCTACGCATGCTCCAACAGAAGGCCCGGTACCTATTCACATGCAGACAGACAGCACTAAATGCATTCAATTGGGAGGGAAAAATGATGGGGGACTGTGGGTAAAATTAGAAGGGAGGAAATGGGGGACATTTTATGGAAATACATTATATACAGGTATCAAATTCTCCAACAATTAAAAGAGAACAACAAAAATAAAAATGAGTCACTACTATGAACATGAAACTATCTCAGGGTCTTAGGACTCACCAAGGAGAACAGGAAAGTCAAAATGCTCCAATTATACGAAGCATCAAAAGCAGATATTGTGATTTTTATCCCCACAGTCTGGGTTCTTCCTCTGGCCCTGTGCATGCCTCTCTTTCCCCATCTGTCCAGCAGAAATACTAATAGTGAATGTAACAGAGCTTGTCACAAGAGTGATTCAGATCACAACTTTTCAAAGTTTAGCTGCACAAGTTAACTACCCCCCAGTTCATGCCTTACATTATTTGTTTCTTGGTACTTTACAGTTTGTCAAGCCTAGTCTATATTTTTTAAATGCTCTTGAGTGTGGCTGGAGAATCTACTACTATTTTTCTGCTAAACAGAGAAAATATTAAACCAACTCCTAATGACTGACTGCTATAACAACAGATTAGTACATCTGTCAGATCTTACCACAGAAGCTTCTTGTACTATATGATAATTAACACAGACACCCAAACTGGTCAACATGCAGAGAATAATGGACTGTGAAATACTTAGCCTAAAATGGAGCTATATCACATCCTCTCCTCCCACGGCTCAGGGAAGATATAAGGACACATAAGGACAGCCTCCTTGGAGAATTTTCATGACTTTAGGCAGTTGCAAATTTAGGCAGATTTCTGACAAGCTATAGAAGAATTGTGATAGCAGTGCATGAGGAAATAATGCAGGGTGGATAAATGATAGGATGTCCAAACTGCTCACTGCTAGCAAATACATGAAGAAATTATCCAGTTTCAAGGCATCGTGTTATTGCACAAACTGTAGTGACTTTTTTTTTTATTTTTAGATAATTTTTTGAATAGGCTCAAGAAAAACCCAAGTATTTTTTTTAACTTTTTTTAATTTTTATTATTTTTTTTTATATGTATGAATGTACTGTCTGCATGTAGGTTTGTGCACCCATGTTGTGCAATGCTGCGGAGGTAAGAAGAGGGTCTCGGATTCCCCTGGAACTGGAGTTCTCCTGGAATTAGAGTTACAGATGGTTCTCAGCTGCCATGTGGGTGCTGGGGATAGAACCCGGGTCCTCTGCAAGAGCAGTCGGTGCTCTTGCAGTCTTTTCTGGGCTAGAGAGATGGCCTAGCAGTGCCATCTCTCCAACCCAGAAAAACCCAAGTATTTTATAGTGTAGTATGTTACAGCATGTGGAGTGACTTCTTATTCTGACTTAAGAAGCTAAGTAGGTCAGTGGAATTTTGCTCATAAGGATGAGTGCACTTCAGACCCATGCCGGCAGAATGATAAGGTCCTTTGGACTGTCCTGTCCTCAGCACAGAACACTTCTGCCAGTCAGCATTTCTCATCAGTGAAAACTGCTGAATACAGTGTTTTGCATCATTCAGCAAATCTTTATTGAAAACTGGTTATGGACCAAAGATTTATGTAAGCCTGAAACCCACAGACATAAATAAAGTTGATGTTGTCTTTGAAGATTATGACTTCCAAGCTGACAAGCTTTACGGCAAATTTTGTAAGCCAGTTCTATCACCTTAAATCCCTGCTGTTTTGGGGACCTATGCTGACCAGGAAGGAAAGGTAGTAAATTTAATCTGCCTTTTATAATGACTTCTATATAAAACACAGATTCCAAGAGAGAAGATGTTTTGCCTGTTTCTATTACCATCTCACTTGTGGGAACTTTCTTTCTGTTATGGGAAGCTGCATGCCAGCCACAACATAAAGTTGAATTGTCATGAGCCCGGGAGTATGTAAGTGCCAAAGCCTGAATAACTGGCTCTCATCTGAGCTGTGATCTCAAACAGACATGTTTGTCCCTGAGTTGGAAGCTATTGCAAGCTATGCCTGGCTTGAGGAAGAAAAGTTTCCAGAACCTCCAGTGGGGATTTCAGACCCAGCAGTGAGCAGCACAAGTTTTGCTCCTTTCAGTCACATCCTTCCGAAAGAGCAAGGCAGGAGCTGGGCACTGACGTAAGCTCCTTCTTTTCATCTCACTGCAGTCAGAACAAAATCCTGCTGACCTTGTGCATGAGAATCTCTCGTCTCATCTTTCTGCCTTTTTCCTTCCCATGTTAGCCAAGGGGAAGTCACCTTCATCAGGACTGTGTTACTTATTGAAATGTCACTGAATTCTAAGTACATGAAGGAAACAAGTTAGAATTTATTTTGACCTCAAGATATGCCTATTGTTAGGGCAGTATCAGTATCTGGAGGTGGCTCCTCTCATGATAGTAGAGGCACCTCTCATTAGGGTGGAGATTCAAATCATCATAATGAAAGTCTTGTCATCACAGTGGAGGCTCCTCTCATCATGGTGGAAGCTCCTCTCATCATGGTGGAGGCTCCTCACATCATGGTGGAGGCTCTTCTCATCACAGTGCAGGCTACTCTCATCACAGTGGAGGCTCCTCTCATCACGGTGGAGGTTTGTCTCATCATGGTGGAGGTTCCTCTCATCATGGTGGAGGCTCCTCTCATCACGGTGGAGGTTCCTCTCATCACGGTGGAGGCTCCTATCATCATGGTGGAGACTCCTCTCACCATGGCGGAGGCTACTCTCATCATGGTGGAGGCTCTTCTCATCATGGTGGAGGCTCCTCTAATCGTGGTGGAGGCTCATCTTATCATGGTGGAGGCTCCTCTCATCGTGTTGGAGGTTCCTCTCATCATGGTGGAGGGTTCTCTCATCGTGGTGGAGGCTCCTCTCATCGTGGTGGAGGCTCCTCTCATCATGATGGAGGCTGCTCTCATCATGGTGGAGGTTCCTCTCATCACGGTGGAGGCTCCTCTCATCACGGTGGAGGCTCCTCTCATCATGGTGGAGGCTCCTATCATCATGGTGGAGGCTCCTCTCATCAAGGTGGAGGTTCCTCTCATCACGGAGGAGGATCCTCTCATCATGGTGGAGGCTCCTCTCATCGTGGTGGAGGCTCCTCTCATCAGGGTGGAGGCTCCTCTCATCACGGTAGAGGCTCCTCTCATCATGGTGGAGGCTCCTCTCATCACAGTGGAGGCTCCTCTCATCATGGTGGAGGCGCCTCTCATTGTGGTGGAGGTTATGCTCATCATGGTGGAGGCTCCTCTCATCATGGTGCAGGCTCCTCTCATCGTGGTGGAGGCTCCTTTTATCACGGTGGAGGCACTTCTCATCACAGGGGAGGCCCCTCTCATCACGTTGGAGGCTCCTCTCATCGTGGTGGAGGCTCCTCTCATCATGGTGGAGGCTCCTCTCATCATGGTGAAGGCTCCTCTCATCGTGGTGGAGGCTCCTCTCATAGTGATGGAGGCTCCTCTCATCGTGGTGGAGGTTCCTCTCATCATGGTGGAGGCTCCTCTCATTGTGGTGGAGGCTCCTCTCATCGTGATGGAGGCTCGACTCATCATGGGGGAGGTTCCTCTCATCATGGTGGAGGTTCCTCTCATCATGGTGGAGGTTCCTCTCATCACTGTGGAGGCTCCTCTCATTGAGGCGAAGGCTCTTCTCATCATGGTGGAGGTTCCTTTCATCAATGTCGAGGCTCCTATCATCGTGGTGGAAGCTACACTCATCATGGTGGAGGCTCCTCTCATCGTGGTGGAGGTTCATCTCATCATGGTGGAGGTTCCTCTCATCATGGTGGAGGTTCCTCTCATCACACTGGAGGTTTGTTTCATCACATTGGAGGATGCTGTCATCATGGTGGAGACTCTTCTCATCGTGGTGGAGGCTCTTCTCATCGTGGTGGGGGCTCCTCTCTTCATGGTGGAGACTCCTCTCATCATGATGGAGGTTCCTCTCATGGTGGTGGAGGTTCCTCTCATCATGGGGGAGGCTCCTCTCATCATGGTGGAGGCTCCTCTCATCATGGTGGAGGCTCCTCTCATCATGGTGGAGGTTCCTCTCATCACGGTGGAGGCTAGTCTCATCAAGGTGGAGGCTAATCTCATCATGGTGGAGGCTCCTATCATCATGGTGGAGGTTCCTCTCATCATGATGGAGGATCCTCTCATCATGGTGGAGGCTCCTCTCATCGTGGTGGAGGCTGCTCTCATCATGGTGGAGGATACTCTCATCATGGTGGAGGCTCCTCTCATCACAGTGGAGACTCCTCTCATCATGGTGGAGACTCCTCTCATCATGCTGGAGCTTCCTCTCATCATGGTGGAGGCTGCTCTCATCATGGTGCAGGCTCCTCTCATCCTGGTGGAGGCTCGTCTTATCATGGTGGAGGCTCCTCTCATCACGGTGGAGGCTCCTCTCCTCATGGTGGAGGCTCCTCTCATCATGGTGGAGGCTCCTCTCATCGTGGAGGAGGCTCCTATCTTCATGGTGGAGGCTCCTATCATTGTGGTGGAGGTTCCTCTCATCATGGTGGAGGTTCCTCTCATCATGGTGGAGGTTCCTCTCATCATGGTGGAGGCTCCTCTCATCACTGTGGAGGCTCCTCTTATCGTGGTGGAGGCTCCTCTTATCATGGTGGAGGTTCGTCTCATCATGGTGGAGGTTCCTCTCATCATGGTGGAGGTTCCTCTCATCACTGTGGAGGCTCCTCTCATCATGGTTGAGGTTCCTCTCATCAGTGTCGAGGCTGCTATCATCGTGGTGGAGGCTACTCTCATCATGGAGGAGGCTCCTCTCATCGTGGTGGAGGTTGCTCTCATCATGGTGGAGGTTACTCACATCATGGTGGAGGTTCCTCTCATCACAACGGAGGTTCGTTTCATCACGGTGGAGGCTCCTCTCATCATGGTGGAGTCTCCTCTCATCGTGGGGGAAGCTTCTCTGGTCGTGGTGGGGGCTCATCTCATCATAGTGGAGACTCCTCTCATCATGGTGGAGGTTCCTCTCATCGTGGTGGAGGTTCCTCTCATCGTGGTGGAGGCTCCTCTCAACGTGGTCAGGCTCCTCTCATCATGGTGGAGGCTCCTCTCATCGTGGTCAGGCTCCTCTCATCAAGGTGGAGGCTCCTCTCATCGTGGTGAGGATTCTCTCATCATGGGGGAGGCTCCACTCATCATGGTGGAGGTTCCTCTCATCATGGTGGAGGTTCCTCTCATCATTGTGGAGGCTTCTCTCATCACAGTCGAGGCTCCTCTCATCATGGTGGAGACT
Organism: Rhizomys pruinosus; assembly: GCA_009823505.1. Taxonomy (NCBI): domain Eukaryota; kingdom Metazoa; phylum Chordata; class Mammalia; order Rodentia; family Spalacidae; genus Rhizomys; species Rhizomys pruinosus. The sequence continues at coordinate 172,458 of VZQC01001780.1, read as the reverse complement.
CCTCTCATCATGGTGGAGGCTCCTCTCATCACGGTGGAGCCTCCTCTCATCATGGTGTAGGCTCCTCTCATCATGGTGGAGGCTCCTCTCATCAAGGGGGAGGCTCCACTCATCATGGTGGAGGTTCCTCTCATCATGGTGGAGGTTCCTCTCATCATGGTGGAGGCTACTCTCATCACAGTCGAGGCTCCTCTCATCATGGTGGAGGCTCCTCTCATCATGGTGGAGGCTCCTCTCATCATGGTGGAGGCTCCTCTCATCATGGTGGAGGTTCCTCTCATCACGGTGGAGGCTAGTCTCATCAAGGTGGAGGCTAATCTCATCATGGTGGAGGCTCCTCTCACCATGGTGGAGGTTCCTCTCATCATGATGGAGGATCCTCTCATCATGGTGGAGGCTCCTCTCATCGTGGTGGAGGCTGCTCTCATCATGGTGGAGGATACTCTCATCATGGTGGAGGCTCCTCTCATCACAGTGGAGACTCCTCTCATCATGGTGGAGGCTCCTCTCATCGTGCTGGAGCTTCCTCTCATCATGGTGGAGGCTGCTCTCATCATGGTGCAGGCTCCTCTCATCCTGGTGGAGGCTCGTCTTATCATGGTGGAGGCTCCTCTCATCACGGTGGAGGCTCCTCTCCTCATGGTGGAGGCTCCTCTAATCATGGTGGAGGCTCCTCTCATCGTGGAGGAGGCTCCTATCTTCATGGTGGAGGCTCCTATCATTGTGGTGGAGGTTCCTCTCATCATGGTGGAGGTTCCTCTCATCATGGTGGAGGTTCCTTTCATCATGGTAGAGGTTCCTCACATCACTGTGGAGGCTCCTCTTATCGTGGTGGAGGCTCCTCTTATCATGGTGGAGGTTCGTCTCATCATGGTGGAGGTTCCTCTCATCATGGTGGAGGTTCCTCTCATCACTGTGGAGGCTCCTCTCATCATGGTTGAGGTTCCTCTCATCAGTGTCGAGGCTGCTATCATCGTGGTGGAGGCTACTCTCATCATGGAGGAGGCTCCTCTCATCGTGGTGGAGGTTGCTCTCATCATGGTGGAGGTTACTCACATCATGGTGGAGGTTCCTCTCATCACAACGGAGGTTCGTTTCATCACGGTGGAGGCTCCTCTCATCATGGTGGAGTCTCCTCTCATCGTGGGGGAAGCTTCTCTGGTCGTGGTGGGGGCTCATCTCATCATAGTGGAGACTCCTCTCATCATGGTGGAGGTTCCTCTCATCGTGGTGGAGGTTCCTCTCATCGTGGTGGAGGCTCCTCTCAACGTGGTCAGGCTCCTCTCATCATGGTGGAGGCTCCTCTCATCGTGGTCAGGCTCCTCTCATCAAGGTGGAGGCTCCTCTCATCGTGGTGAGGATTCTCTCATCATGGGGGAGGCTCCACTCATCATGGTGGAGGTTCCTCTCATCATGGTGGAGGTTCCTCTCATCATTGTGGAGGCTTCTCTCATCACAGTCGAGGCTCCTCTCATCATGGTGGAGACTCCTCTCATCATGGTGGAGGCTCCTCTCATCACGGTGGAGCCTCCTCTCATCATGGTGTAGGCTCCTCTCATCATGGTGGAGGCTCCTCTCATCAAGGGGGAGGCTCCACTCATCATGGTGGAGGTTCCTCTCATCATGGTGGAGGTTCCTCTCATCATGGTGGAGGCTACTCTCATCACAGTCGAGGCTCCTCTCATCATGGTGGAGGCTCCTATCATCTTGGTGGAGGCTCCTCTCATCATGGTGGAGGCTCCTCTCATCACGGTGGAGGCTCCTCTCATCATGGTGGAGGCTCCTCTCATCATGGTGGAGGCTCCTCTCATCATGGTGGAGGCTCCTCTCATCATGGTGGAGGCTCCTCTCATCATGGTGGAGGCTCCTCTCATCATGGTGGAGGCTCCTCTCATCATGGTGGAGGCTCCTCTCATCATGGTGGAGGCTCCTCTCATCATGGTGGAGGCTCCTCTCATCATGGTGGAGGCTCCTCTCATCATGGTGGAGGCTCCTCTCATCATGGTGGAGGCTCCTCTCATCATGGTGGAGGCTCCTCTCATCATGGTGGAGGCTCCTCTCATCATGGTGGAGGCTCCTCTCATCATGGTGGAGGCTCCTCTCATCATGGTGGAGGCTCCTCTCATCATGGTGGAGGCTCCTCTCATCATGGTGGAGGCTCCTCTCATCATGGTGGAGGCTCCTCTCATCATGGTGGAGGCTCCTCTCATCATGGTGGAGGTTCCTCTCATCACCGTGGAGGCTCCTCTCATCACAGTGGAGGCTCTGCTCACCATGATGGTGGCTCCTCTCATCATGGTGGAGGCTGGTCTCATCATGGTGGAGGCTCCTCTCATCACAGTGGCGGCTCCTCTCACCATGGTGGAGGCTCCTCTCCTCACAGTGGACGCTCCTCCTATCACGGTTTAGGTTCCTCTCATCATGGTGGAGGCTCCTCTCCTCGTGGTGGAAGTTCCTCTCATCACGGTGGAGGCTCCTCTCATCACGGTGGAGCTTCCTCTCACCATGGTGGAGGTTCCTCTCATTATGGTGGAGGCTCCTCTCATCACTGTGGACGCTCCTCTCATCTTGGTGGAGGCTCCTCTCATCATGGTGGAGGTTCTCTCATCATATTGGAGGCTCCTCTCATCATGGTGGAGGCTCCTCTCATCATGGTGGAGGTCCTTCTCATCTTGGTGTAGGCTCCTCTCATCATGGTGGAGGCTCCTCTCATCATGGTGGAGGCTCTTCTCATCATGGTGGAGGCTCCTCTCATCAAGAGGGAGGCTCCACTCATCATGGTGGAAGTTCCTCTCATCATGGTGGAGGTTCCTCTCATCATGGTGGAGGCTACACACATCCCAGTCGAGGCTCCTCTCATCATTGTGGAGGCTCCTCTCATCATGGTGGAGGCTGCTCTCATCATGGTGGAGGCTCCTCTCATCAAGGTGGAGGCTCCACTTATCATGGTGGAGGCTCCTCTCATCATGGTGGAGCCTCCTTTCATCACAGTGGAGGCTCCTCTCATCATGGTGGAGGCTCCTCTCATCATGGTTGAGGCTCCTCTCATCACGGTGGAGGCTCCTCTCATCACAGAGGAGGCTCCCCTCATCATGGTGGAGGTTCCTCTCGTCATGGTGGAGGCTCCTCTCATCATGGTGGAGGTTACTCTCATCATGGTGGAGGCTATTCACATCACAGTCGAGGCTGCTCTCATCATGGTGGAGGCTCCTCTCATCATGGTGGAGGCTACACTCATCGTGGTGGAGGTTCCTCTCATCATGGGGGAGGGTCCTCTCATCGTGGTGGAGGTTCCTCTCATCATGATGGAGGGTGCTCTCATCGTGGTGGAGGCTCCTCTCATCATGGTGGAGGCTAATCTCATCATGGTGGAGGTTCCTCTCATCACGGTGGAGGCTCCTCTCATCACGGTGGAGGCTCCTCTCATCACAGTGGAGGCTCCTCTCATCATGGTGGAGGCTCCTCTCCTCATGGTGGAGGCTCCTCTCATCATGGTGGAGGCTCCTCTCATCATGGTGGAGGCTCCTCTCATCATGGTGGAGGCTCCTCTCATCATGGTGGAGGCTCCTCTCATCATGGTGGAGGCTCCTCTCATCATGGTGGAGGCTCCTCTCATCATGGTGGAGGCTCCTCTCATCATGGTGGAGGCTCCTCTCATCATGGTGGAGGCTCCTCTCATCATGGTGGAGGCTCCTCTCATCATGGTGGAGGCTCCTCTCATCATGGTGGAGGCTCCTCTCATCATGGTGGAGGCTCCTCTCATCATGGTGGAGGCTCCTCTCATCATGGTGGAGGCTCCTCTCATCATGGTGGAGGCTCCTCTCATCATGGTGGAGGCTCCTCTCATCATGGTGGAGGCTCCTCTCATCATGGTGGAGGCTCCTCTCATCATGGTGGAGGCTCCTCTCATCATGGTGGAGGCTCCTCTCATCATGGTGGAGGCTCCTCTCATCATGGTGGAGGCTCCTCTCATCATGGTGGAGGCTCCTCTCATCATGGTGGAGGCTCCTCTCATCATGGTGGAGGCTCCTCTCATTACGGTGGAGGCGCCTCTCATCACAGTGGAGGCTCCCCTCATCATGGTGGAGGCTCTTCGCCTCATGGTGGAGACTTCTCTCATCATGGTGGAGGCTCCTCTCATCATGGTGGAGGCTCTTCTCATCTAGGTGCAGGCTCCTCTCATCATGGTGGAGATTCCTCTCATCATAGTGGAGGCTCCTCTCATCACTGTGGAGGCTCCTCTCATAACAGTGGAGGCTGCCCTCATTATGGCGGAGGCTTCTCTCATCATGTTGGAAGCTCCTCTCATCATGGTGGAGGCTCGTCTCTGCATGGTGGAGGCTCCTCTCATCAAGGTGGAGGCTCCTCTCATCATGGTGGAGATTCCTCTCATCATAGTAGATGCTCCTCTCATCACTGTTTATGCTCCTCTCATCACGGTGGAAGCTCCTCTCATCATGGTCGAGGCTCCTCTCATCACAGTGGAGGCTCCTCTAATCATGGTCAAGGCTCCTCTCATCATGGGGGAGGCTCTTCTCATCATCCTGGAGGTTCGTCTCATCACAATGGAGGCTCCTCTCATCATGGTGGAGGCTTCTCTCATCATGATGGACGTTCCTCTCATCACAGTGGAGGCTCCTCTCCTAATGATTGAGGCTGCACTCATCATGGTGTAGGTTCCTTTCATCAGAGGGGTGGCTCCTCTCATCACTGTGGAGGCTCCTCTCATCATGGTGGAGGCCCCTCTCTTCATGGTGGAGGCTCCTCTCATCACAGTCGAGGCTCCTCTCATCGTGGTGGAGGCTCCTCTCAACATGATGGAGGTTCCTCTCATCATGGTGGAGGCTCCTCTCATCGTGGTGGAGGCTCCTCTCTTCATGGTGGAGACTCCTCTCGTCATGGTGGAGGCTCCTCTCATCATGGTGAAGGCTCCTCTAATCATGGTGGAGGCTTCTCTCGTCATGGTGGAGGCTCCTCTCATCGTGGAGGAGGCTCCTCTCATCATGGAGGAGACTCCTCTCATCATGGTGGAGGCTCCTCTCATCTTGTTGGAGGCTCCTCTCATCATGGTTAAGGCTCCTCTCATCATGGTGGAGATTCCTTTCATCAGAGGGGAGGCTCCTCTCATCACTGTGGAGGCTTCTCTCATCATGGTGGAGGCTCCTCTCATCATGGTGGAGGCTTCTCTCATCACAGTGGAGGATCCTCTCATCACGGTGGAAGTTCCTCTCATCAGGGTGGAGGCTCCTCTCATCACAGTGGAGGATCCTGTCATCATGGTGGAGGTTCCTCTCATCACGGTGGAGGATCCTCTCATCACGTTGGAGGCTCCTCTCATCATGGTAGAGTCTCCTCTCATCATGGTGGACTTTCCTCTCACTATGTTGGAGTCTCCTCTCACCATGGTGGAGGTTCCTCTCATCACTGTGGAGGCTCCTCTCATCATGGTGGAGGCTTCCTCTCATCATGGTGGAGGATCTTCTCATCATGTTGGAGGCTCCTCTCATCACAGTGGAGGCTCCTCTCATCATGGTGGAGACTCCTCTCATCATTCTGGAGGCTCCTCTCATCAGAGTGGAGGCTCTTATCATCATGTTGGAGGCTCCTCTCATCATGGAGGAGGCTCCTCTCAACATGGTAGAGGCTCCTCTCATCTTGGTGGAGGCTCCTCTCATCATGGTGGAGATTCCTCTCATCATATTCGAGGCTCCTCTCATCATGGTGGAGGCTCTTCTCATCATGGTGGAGGCTCCTCTCATCATGGTGGAGGTTCCTCTCAATATGGTTTTGGCTCCTCTTATCATGGTGGAGGCCCCTCTCACCATTGTGGAGGTTCCTCTCATCATGGTGGAGGCT
>VZQC01001780.1:153766-165442 GCA_009823505.1 Rhizomys pruinosus | reverse complement strand
CATCATGGTGGAGGCTCCTCTCATCATGGTGGAGGCTCCTCTCATCATGGTGGAGGCTCCTCTCATCATGGTGGAGGCTCCTCTCATCATGGTGGAGGCTCCTATCATTGTGGTGGAGGCTCCTCTCATCGTGGTGGAGGTTCCTCTCATCATGGGGTAGGGTCCTCTCATCGTGGTGGAGGTTCCTCTCATCATGATGGAGGGTCCTCTCATCGTGGTGGAGGCTCCTCTCATCATGGTGGAGGCTAATCTCATCATGGTGGAGGTTTCTCTCATCACGGTGGAGGCTCCTCTCATCACGGTGGAAGCTCCTCTCATCACGGTGGAGGCTCCTATCATCATGGTGGAGGCTCCTCTCATCACGGTGGAGGCTCCTCTCACCATGGTGGAGGTTCCTCTCATCACGGAGGAGGATCCTCTCATCATGGTAGAGGCTCCTCTCGTCATGGTGGATCTCCTCTCATCATGGTGGAGGATCCTCCCATCATGGTGGAGGCTCATCTCATCAGGGTGGAGGCTCCTCTCATCATGGTGGAGGCTCCTCTCATCACGGTGGAGGCTCCTCTCATCACAGTGGAGGTTCCTCTCATCATGGTGGAGGCGCCTCTCATCATGGTGGAGGTTCTGCTCATCATGGTGGAGACTCCTCTCATCATGGTGCAGTCTCCTCTCATCGTGGTTGAGACTCCTCTTTTCATGGTGGAGGCTCTTCTCCTCACAGTGGAGGCTCCTCTCATCATGGTGGAGCCTCCTCTCCTCATGGTGGAGGCTACTCTCATCATGGTGGAGCCTCCTCTCATCTTGGTCAGGCTCCTCTCATCATGGTTTAGGCTCATCTCACCGTGGTGGAGGCTCCTCTCATCATTGTGGAGGTTCCTCTCATCATGTTGAAGGCTCCTCTCATGGTGGTGGAGGCTCATCTCATCGTGGTGGAAGCTCCCCTCATCGTGGTGGAGGTTCCTATTATCATGATGGAGGTTCCTCTCATCAAGGTGGAGGCTCCTCTCATCACTTTGGAGGCTCCTCTCATCATGGTGGAGGCTCCTCTCATCATGGTGGAGGTTCCTATCATCATGGTGGAATTTCCTCTCATCATGGTGGAGGTTCCTCTCATCACTGTGGAGGCTCCTCTCATTGTGATGGAGGCTCCTCTCATCATGGTTGAGGTTCCTCTCATCACTGTCGAGGCTGCTATCCTCGTGGTGGAGGCTACTCTCATCATGGAGGAGGCTCCTCTCATCGTGGTGGAGGTTGCTCTCATTACGGTGGAGGTTACTCACATCATGGTGGAGGTTCCTCTCATCACAGTGGAGGTTCATTTCATCACGGAGGAGGCTCCTCTCATCATGTTGGAGACTCCTCTCATCGTGGTGGAAGCTTCTCTCATCGTGGTTGGGGCTCCTCTCATCATGGTGGAGACTCCTCTCATCATGGTGGAGGTTCCTCTCATCGTGGTGGAGGTTCCTCTCATCGTGGTGGAGGCTCTTCTCATCATGGTGGAGGATCCTCTAATCATGGTGGAGGCTCCTCTCATCATGGTGGAGGTTCCTCTCATCACGGTGGAGGCTAGTGTCATCAAGGTGGAGGCTCCTCTCATCATGGTGGAGGCTCCTATCATCATGGTGGAGGCTCCTCTCATCACGGTGGAGGCTCCTCTCACCATTGTGGAGGTTCCTCTCATCACGGTGGAGGCACCTCTCATCGTGGTGGAGGTTCCTCTCATCATGGTGGAGGCTGCGCTCATCATGGTGCAGGCTCCTCTCATCCTGGTGGAGGCTCCTCTTATCACGGTGGAGGCTCCTCTCTTCAGAGTGGAGGCTACTCTCATCACGGTGGAAGCTCCTCTCCTCATGTTGCAGGCTCCTCTCATCATGTTGGAGGCTCCTCTCATCGTGGTGGAGGTTCCTCTCATCATGGTGGAGGCTCCTCTCATCACAGTAGAGGCTCCTCTCATCACGGTCGAGGCTCCTCTCCTCATGGTGGAGGCTCCTCTCATCATGGTGGAGGCTCCTCTCATCGTGGTGGAGGCTCCTCTCTTCATGGTGGAGGCTCCTCTCATTGTCGTGGAGGTTCATCTCATCATGGTCGAGGTTCCTCTCATCATGGTGGAGGTTCCTCTCATCATGGTGGAGGTTCCTCTCATAATTGTGGAGGCTCCTCTTATCGTGGTGGAGCCTCCTCTCATCATGGTGGAGGTTCGTCTCATCATGGTGGAGGTTCGTCTCATCACTGTGGAGGCTCCTCTCATTGTGGTGGAGGATCCTCTCATTATGGTGGAGGTTCCTCTCTTCACTGTGGAGGCTCCTATCATCGTGGTGGAGTCTACTCTCATCATGGCGGAGGCTCCTCTCATTGTGGTGGAGGTTGCTCTCTTCATGGTGGAGCTTCCTCTCATCATGGTGGAGGTTCCTCTCATCACAGTGGAGGTTCCTTTCATCTCGGTGGAGGCTCCTCTCATCATGGTATTGACTCCTCTCATCGTGGTGGAGGCTCCTCTCATCATGGTGGGGGCTCCTCTCATCATGGTGGAGGCTCCTCTCATCATGGTGGAGACTCCTCTTATCATTCTGGAGGCTCCTCTCATCACAGTGGACGCTCTTATCGTCATGGTGGAGGCTCCTCTCATCATGGTGGAGACTCCTCTCATCATTCTGGAGGCTCCTCTCATCAGAGTGGAGGCTCTTATCATCATGGTNTTTATTTCTTAGGAAAAAGGATTTATTTAAGTATTTAAATCAGTCTTTTGCTAAAAGGGTACTGAGGTCAGTTATAGAATTATGTAAAGTATCTAACAGTTTTTGTTAATGAGGAAATCAGGACAAATTGGGTCATGCTTAACGTGGTTAGTCTCCAAAGCTGCAGGGATGGTCGTCACTGTTCTGGGTCTGTTTGCTTACTGTAATTTCTGTTCTGAATTTTTCAGTGGTCAAACAAAGAACAGAAGTTAAAAGAATCCTAAAAATACAACAAGCATACTGATGAACAGGCTGATTAAGAGGCATGGATTTCCTTTTGATGATATTGAGTCCAGAAAGAAATTTATCTCATTTGCTACCATGATAAGAGTCTCAGTTTAAGGAGCAAACTACCCCTCAGCAACCCAGAGAAAATAATGTAACTGCCAATTTAACTAGAGACATCTTTGATTATATAAAAAATATTTGGGTTGGGGAGTGGGAGGGTAGGGCATAAGAGGAAATATGAAAAGGGATAGCCAATACTAAATGCCTTTGAAAGAATCATATACAAATATACTATAGAAGCTTTTTTCAGTACAAACATATACAACATAAAAGAGTTTAAATGTGTTCATTCAGTGGCTCTATAGATACCTCAGGTTAGCAAATGAAAGGCCAAATGCCAGGAATTGACTCCCTGTTTTAGAGTTGTTGATCAGAAAGTTCCCATAGACCTTCAAACAATACTGACTATTTCCATTGCACTTGATTAATTATCAGAACCTGGTAAAAGACCCTATTGCTGAAGACTACATCCCTGAGTCACAGAACAAGCAAGAAAATATCAAACTTTTAATCTGGAAGCTTTATTTCTGCTGGATAGCTTTCATAACATGCTCTGCATGTTACTGGCAGAGAAAGGTAATCATCAACCTTACCAGGCTGTGAAATCTCCAAGCTAACAATTGTCTTAGAAAAATATGCCCACTGGTCAGTAGTGGCACAGATGTGGTGGAAGTAACCAACCATCTCTGACTGGATTGAAGGCCCTCTTAAATGCACAGAGTCCATACCTGACACCTATTAAGGCCAAGAACCTGTGCCTAGACAAGTCACAGGCCATAGTGGAGAATCTGATACTATTATTCTGATAAACAAATAAAATATTAAATGACTTACTGCTATAACCATAGATTAGTACAACTCTCAAATCTCACCAGACAAGCTTCGCGTACTAGATGGTGATTAACACAGACACACACAACTGGTCAACATGCCAAGAATAAAAGACTGTGAAACACTCAGCCTGAAATGGATACTATATCACATCCTCTCCTCCGAAATCTCAGGGATCACTGTGGAAGAGGACAAAAGATTGCAAGGGCCATAGGTGGTGGATGACTATAAGGAAACTGTTTTATGGACAACACACACAGTGTAGTTGCCTATAGGAACCCACATTGCTTGTGTCAACATTCACAAGATCTGTGCAAACCCAAGGCAGACAGAGATCTAGCATGCACAGGAGAGGTAGACAAGTGGCCCAGCAGTACTGAAGATTGGCAATTAATTGCTGCTTGGGATAAGGAGTAATTTTTCCTTGCTGAAATGGCACATAGCAGGTTGAACAGACTCCAAGGGACAGACCCACACTCAAGCGTTTGAAAAACACAGAAAACAGACTAGGCTCAACATACTGTAAAGAACAAAGAAACAAATAATGTAGGACACGAACTAGGGGGTAGGGTAGTACAATGAGGGTGGAAGGATCTGAATATGATTAAATATACTGTATGAAATTTTCAAACCAATAAAAAATTCTAAAAAGTAATATAGGCAAAATTCAGCTCCTTACAGGAATTGTGATCCTAGCATCTAGAAAGTCAGCTATCAGCGTGGGACACAACTGAGAAGATGACAATAGACAGCTGGGCTCTCTGCTCTATGCACAGTTTCTTGGTCCTGAAACCAAACAGTGCTTGGAGTTGAAACATAGTCCCATCTCAATTACTTGATGCCCTTGGGGCATGACTAAGTCATTGAGCTCAAACAATTTGAACTTCTCCCATGCATGGAGTTTTCATAGTTAAGTACAAAGTACGCAATGTTTAGACAAAGAGTCTTTCTACATTTCTCTAACATCTCTCATTAAAAATGAGACCCCACTGTGACTTCATGCACAAGACCTGCATAAGACCAAGCCAGCAAAATTGTAGCATGGAAATGGGAGGGATTCATGAAGTCCCACACCTAGCTAAGGAGATATTGGCAACAGATGGCTGCAGAGGCAATTTTCTTCAGGGATAGAAGCCCTGGAAGGCTACGCATGCTCCAACAGAAGGCCCGGTACCTATTCACATGCAGACAGACAGCACTAAATGCATTCAGTTGGGAGGGAAAAATGATGGGGGACTGTGGGTAAAATTAGAGGGGAGGAAATGGGGGACATTTTATGGAAATACATTATATGCAGGTATCAAATTCTCCAACAATTAAAAGAGAACAACAAAAATAAAAATGAGTCACTACTATGAACATGAAACTATCTCAGGGTCTTAGGACTCACCAAGGAGAACAGGAAAGTCAAAATGCTCCAATTATACGAAGCATCAAAAGCAGATATTGTGATTTTTATCCCCACAGTCTGGGTTCTTCCTCTGGCCCTGTGCATGCCTCTCTTTCCCCATCTGTCCAGCAGAAATACTAATAGTGAATGTAACAGAGCTTGTCACAAGAGTGATTCAGATCACAACTTTTCAAAGTTTAGCTGCACAAGTTAACTACCCCCCAGTTCATGCCTTACATTATTTGTTTCTTGGTACTTTACAGTTTGTCAAGCCTAGTCTATATTTTTTAAATGCTCTTGAGTGTGGCTGGAGAATCTACTACTATTTTTCTGCTAAACAGAGAAAATATTAAACCAACTCCTAATGACTGACTGCTATAACAACAGATTAGTACATCTGTCAGCTCTTACCACAGAAGCTTCTTGTACTATATGATAATTAACACAGACACCCAAACTGGTCAACATGCAGAGAATAATGGACTGTGAAATACTTAGCCTAAAATGGAGCTATATCACATCCTCTCCTCCCACGGCTCAGGGAGGATATAAGGACACATAAGGACAGCCTCCTTGGAGAATTTTCATGACTTTAGGCAGTTGCAAATTTAGGCAGATTTCTGACAAGCTATAGCAGAATTGTGATAGCAGTGCATGAGGAAATAATGCAGGGTGGATAAATGATAGGATGTCCAAACTGCTCACTGCTAGCAAATACATGAAGAAATTATCCAGTTTCAAGGCATCGTGTTATTGCACAAACTGTAGTGACTTTTTTTTATTTTTAGATAATTTTTTGAATAGGCTCAAGAAAAACCCAAGTATTTTTTTTAACTTTTTAAAATTTTTATTATTTTTTTATGTGTATGAATGTACTGTCTGCATGTAGGTTTGTGCACCCATGTTGTGCAATGCTGCGGAGGTAAGAAGAGGGTCTCGGATTCCCCTGGAACTGGAGTTCTCCTGGAATTAGAGTTACAGATGGTTCTCAGCTGCCATGTGGGTGCTGGGGATAGAACCCAGGTCCTCTGCAAGAGCAGTCAGTGCTCTTGCAGTCTTTTCTGGGCTGGAGAGATGGCCTAGCAATGCCATCTCTCCAGCCCAGAAAAACCCAAGTATTTTATAGTGTAGTATGTTACAGCATGTGGAGTGACTTCTTATTCTGACTTAAGAAGCTAAGTAGGTCAGTGGAATTTTGCTCATAAGGATGAGTGCACTTCAGACCCATGCCGGCAGAATGATAAGGTCCTTTGGACTGTCCTGTCCTCAGCACAGAACACTTCTGCCAGTCAGCATTTCTCATCAGTGAAAACTGCTGAATACAGTGTTTTGCATCATTCAGCAAATCTTTATTGAAAACTGGTTATGGACCAAAGATTTATGTAAGCCTGAAACCCACAGACATAAATAAAGTTGATGTTGTCTTTGAAGATTATGACTTCCAAGCTGACAAGCTTTACGGCAAATTTTGTAAGCCAGTTCTATCACCTTAAATCCCTGCTGTTTTGGGGACCTATGCTGACCAGGAAGGAACAGGTGGTAAATTTAATCTGTCTTTTATAATGACTTCTATATAAAACACAGATTCCAAGAGAGAAGATGTTTTGCCTGTTTCTATTACCATCTCACTTGTGGGAACTTTCTTTCTGTTATGGGAAGCCGCATGCCAGCCACAACATAAAGTTGAATTGTCATGAGCCCGGGAGTATGTAAGTGCCAAAGCCTGAATAACTGGCTCTCATCTGAGTTGTGATCTCAAACAGACATGTTTGTCCCTGAGTTGGAAGTTATTGCAAGCTATGCCTGGCTTTAGGAAGAAAAGTTTCCAGAACCTCCAGTGGGGATTTCAGACCCAGCAGTGAGCAGCACAAGTTTTCCTCCTTTCAGTCACATCCTTCCGAAAGAGCAAGGCAGGAGATGGGCACTGACGTAAGCTCCTTCTTTTCATCTCACTGCAGTCAGAACAAAATCCTGCTGACCTTGTGCATGAGAATCTCTCATCTCATCTTTCTGCCTTTTTCCTTCCCATGTTAGCCAAGGGGAAGTCACCTTCATCAGGACTGTGTTACTTATTGAAATGTCACTGAATTCTAAGTACATGAAGGAAACAAGTTAGAATTTATTTTGACCTCAAGATATGCCTATTGTTAGGGCAGTATCAGTCTCTGGAGGTGGCTCATCTCATGATAGTAGAGGCACCTCTCATTAGGGTAGAATTCAAATCATCATAATGAAGGTTCCTGTCATCACAGTGGAGGCTCCTCTCATCATGGGGGAAGCTCCACTCATCATGGTGGAGGCTCCTCTCATCATGGTGGAGGCTCTTCTCATCACAGTGCAGGCTACTCTCATCACGGTGGAGTCTCCTCTCATCAAGGTGGAGGTTCGTCTCATCATGGTGGAGGTTCCTCTCATTATGGTGGAGGCTCCTCTCATCACGGTGGAGGTTCCTCTCATCAAGGTGGAGGCTCCTCTCATCATGGTGGAGGCTCCTCTCACCATGGTGGAGGCTACTCTCATCATGGTGGAGGCTCCTCTCATCGTGGTCAGGCTCCTCTCATCATGGTGGAGGCTCCTTTCATCACAGTGGAGGCTCCTCTCATCATGGTGGAGGCTCCTCTCACAATGGTGGAGGCTCCTCTCATCACGGTGGAGGCTCCTGTCATCACAGTGGAGGCTCCCCTCATTATGGTGGAGGTTTCCTCTCATCATGGTGGAGGCTCCACTCATCACAGTGCAAGCTCCTCTTATCATGGTGGAGGCTCCTCTCATCATGATGGAGGCTCCTCTCACCATGGTGGAGGCTCCTCTCATCATGGTGGAGGCTCCTCTCATCATGGTGGAGGTTCCTCTCATCATGACGGAGGGTCCTCTCATCGTGGTGGAGGCTCCTCTCATCATGGTGGAGGCTAATCTCATCATGGTGGAGGTTCCTCTCATCACAGTGGAGGCTCCTCTCATGACGGTGGAGGCTCCTCTCATCATGGTGGAGGCTACTATCATCATGGTGGAGGCTCCTCTCATCACGGTGGAGGCTCCTCTCACCATGTTGGAGGTTCCTCTCATCACGGAGGAGGATCCTCTCATCATGGTGGAGGCTCTTCTCATCATGGTGGAGGCTCCTCTCATCATGGTGGAGGCTCCTCTCATCATGGTGGAGGCTCCTCTCATCACGGTGGAGGCTCCTCTCATCATGGTGGAGGCTCCTCTCATCATGGTGGAGGCTCCTCTCATCACAGTGGAGACTCCTCTCATCATGGTGGAGGCGCCTCTCATCGTGGTGGAGGTTCTGCTCATCATGGTGGAGGCTCCTCTCATCATGGTGCAGTCTCCTCTCATCGTGGTGGAGACTCCTCTTATCACGGAGGCTCTTCTCATCACAGTGGAGGCTCCTCTCATCATGGTGGAGGCTCCTCTCCTCATGGTGGAGCCTACTCTCATCATGGTGGAGGCTCCTCTCATCGTGGTCAGGTTCCTCTCATCATGGTGGAGGCTCCTCTCATCGTGGTCAGGCTCCTCTCATCATGGTGGAGGCTCCTTTCATCACAGTGGAGGCTCCTCTCATCATGGTGGAGGCTCCTCTCACAATGGTGGAGGCTCCTCTCATCACGGTGGAGGCTCCTGTCATCACAGTGGAGGCTCCCCTCATTATGGTGGAGGTTTCCTCTCATCATGGTGGAGGCTCCTCTCATCGTGGTGGAGGCTCGTCTCATCATGGGTGAGGTTCCTCTCATCATGGTGGAGGTTCCTCTCATCATAGTGAAGGTTCCTCTCATCAATGTGGAGGCTCCTCTCATTGTGGTAAAGGCTCCTCTCATCATGGTGGAGGTTCCTCTCATCACTGTCGAGGCTCCTATCATCGTGGTGGAACCTACACTCATCATGGTGGAGGCTCCTCTCATCGTGGTGGAGGTTCCTCTCATCATGGTGGAGGTTCCTCTCATGATGGTGGAGGTACCTCTCATCACACTGGAGGCTCGTTTCATCACGGTAGAGGATACTGTCATCATGGTGGAGACTCCTCTCATCGTGGTGGAAGCTCCTTTCATCGTAGTGGGGGCTCCTCTCTTCATGGTGGAGACTCCTCTCATCATGATGGAGGTTCCTCTCATAGTGGTGGAGGTTCCTCTCATCATGGGGGAGGCTCCTCTCATCATGGTGAAGGCTCCTCTCATCAAGGTGGAGGCTAATCTCATCATGGTGGAGGCTCCTATCATCATGGTGGAGGCTCCTTTCATCACGGTGGAGGCTCCTCTCACCATGGTGGAGGTTCCTCTCATCATGATGGAGGATCCTCTCATCATGGTGGAGGCTCCTCTCATCGTGGTGGAGGCTGCTCTCATCATGATGGAGGATACTCTCATCATGGTGGAGGCTCCTCTCATCAGGGTGGAGGCTCCTCTCATCACAGTGGAGGCTCCTCTCATCATGGTGGAGGCTCCTCTCATCATGGTGGAGGTTCCTTTCATCATGGGGGAGGCTCCTCTCATCATGGTGCAGACACCTCTCATCCTGGTGGAGGCTCCTCTTATCACAGTGGAGGCTCCTCTCATCACGGTGGAGGCTCCTCTCCTCATGGAGGAGGTTCTTCTCATCATGGTGGAGGTTCCTTTCCTCATGGTGGAGGTTCCTCTCATCACTGTGGAGGCTCCTCTTATCGTGGTGGAGGCTCCTCTCATCATGGTGGAGGCTCCTATCATTGTGGTGGAGGTTCCTCTCATCATGGTGGAGGTTCCTCTCATCATGGTGGAGGTTCCTTTCATCATGGTGGAGGTTCCTCTCATCACTGTGGAGGCTCCTCTTATCGTGGTGGAGGCTCCTCTCATCCTGATGTAAGTTCGTCTCATCATGGTGGAGGTTACTCTCATCATGGTGGAGGTTCCTCTCATCACTGTGGAGGCTCCTCTCATTGTGGTGGAGGATCCTCTCATCATGGTGGAGGTTCCTCTCATCACTGTGGAGGCTCCTCTTATCATGGTGGAGGCTCCTCTCATCATGGTGGAGGCTCCTATCATTGTGGTGGAGGCTCCTCTCATCATGGTGGAGGCTCCTCTCATCATGGTGGAGTTCCTCTCATCATGGTGGAGGTTGCTCTCATCACAGTGGAGGCTCCTCTCATCATGGTGGGGGCTCCTCTCATCATGGTGGGGGCTCCTCTCATCAAGGTGGAGGCTACTCTCATCATGCTGGAGGTTCCTCTCATCACGGTGGAGGTTTCTCTCATCACGGTGGAGGCTCCACTCATCATGGTAGAGGTTCCTCTCATCATGGTGGAGGCAAATCTCATCACAGTCGAGGCTCCTCTCATCATGGTGGAGGCTCCTCTCATCATGGTGGAGGCTCCTCTCATCATGGTGGAGGCTCCTCTCTTCAAAGTGGAGGCTCCTCTCATCATGGTGGAGGCTCCTATCATCATGGGGGAGGTTCCTCTCATCACGGAGGAGGATCCTCTCATCATGGTGGAGGCTCCTCTCATCATCATGGAGGCTCCTCTCATCATGGTGGAGGATCCTCTCATCACGGTGGAGGCTCCTCTCATCACAGTGGATGCTCCCCTCATCATGGTGGAGGTGCCTCTCATCATGGTGGAGGCTGCTCTCATCAAGGTATAGCATCCTCTCATCATGGTGGAGGCGCCTCTCATCATGGTGGAGGCTCCTCTCATCAAGGTGGAGGCTCCTCTCATCATGGTGGAGATTCCTCTCATCATAGTGGAGGCTCCTCTCATAAAGGTGGGGGCTCCTCTCATCACAGTTGAGGCTCCCCTCATCATGGTGGAGGCTCCTCTCATCATAGTGGAGGCTCCTCTCATCACTGTGGAGGCTCCTCTCATCACAGTGGAGGCTCCTCTCATCATGGTGGAGGCTCCTCTCATCATGGTGGAGGCTCCACTCATCACGGTGCAGGCTCCTCTCATCATGGTGGAGGCTCCTCTCATCATGATGGAGGCTCCTCTCACCATGGTGGAGGGTCCTCTCATCATGGTGGAGGCTCCTCTCATCATGGTGGAGGCTCCTCTCATCATGGTGGAGGCTCATCTCATCATGGTGGAGGCTCCACTCATCGTGGTGGAGGTTCCTCTCATCATGGGGGAGGGTCCTCTCAACATGGTGGAGGTTCCTCTCATCATGATGGAGGGTCCTCTCATCGTGGTGGAGGCTCCTCTCATCATGGTGGAGGCTAATCTCATCATGGTGGAGGTTCCACTCATCACGGTGGAGGCGCTTCTCATCACGGTGGAGGCTCCTCTCATCACAGTGGAGGCTCCTCTCATCATGGTGGAGGCTCCTCTCCTCATGGTGGAGGCTACTCTCATCATGGTGGAGGCTCCTCTCATCGTGGTGGAGGCTCCTCTCATCATGGTGGAGGCTCCTCTCATCATGGTGGAGGCTCCTCTCATCGTGGTGGAGGCTCCTCTCATCATGGTGGAGG
>VZQC01001780.1:119223-152366 GCA_009823505.1 Rhizomys pruinosus | reverse complement strand
GGTGGAGGCTCCTCTCATCATGTTGGAGGCTCCTCTCATCATGGTGGAGGCTCCTCTCATCATGGTGGAGGTTCCTCTCATCACGGTGCAGGCTACTCTCATCAAGGTGGAGGCTAATCTCACCATGGTGGAGGCTCCTATCATCATGGTGGAGGCTTCTCTCATCACGGTGGAGGCTCCTCTCACCATGGTGGATGTTCCTCTCATCATGATGGAGGATCCTCTCATCATGGTGGAGGCTCCTCTCATCGTGGTGGAGGCTGCTCTCATCATGGTGGAGGATACTCTCATCATGGTGGAGGCTCCTCTCATCACAGTGGAGGCTCCTCTCATCATGGTGGAAATTCCTCTCATCATAGTGGAGGCTCCTCTCATCACTGTGGAGGCTCCTCTCATCACAGTGGAGGCTCCTCTCATCATGGTGGAGGCTCCTCTCATCATGGTGGAGGCTCCACTCATCACAGTGCAGGCTCCTCTCAACATGGTCGAGGCTCCGCTCATCATGATGGAGGTTCCTCTCATCACGGTGGAGGCTCCTCTCATCATGGTGGAGGCTCCGCTCATCATGGTGCAAGCTCCTCTCATCCTGTTGGAGGCTCCTCTTATCACGGTGGAGGCTCCTCTCTTCAGAGTGGAGGCTCCTCTCATCACGGTGGAAGATCCTCTCCTCATGTTGCAGGCTCCTCTCATCATGGTTGAGGCTCCTCTCATCGTGGTGGAGGTTCCTCTCATCATGGTGGAGGATCCTCTCATCATGGTGGAGGCTCCTCTCATCACAGTGGAGGCTCCTCTCATCATTGTGGAGGCTCCTCTCATCATGGTGGAAGCTCCTCTCATCACGGTGGAGGTTCCTCTCATCACAGAGGAGGTTCCTCTCATCATGGTAGAGGCACCTCTCATCAAGGTGCAGGCTCCTCTCATCATGGTGGAGGCTACTCTCATCATGGTGGAAGCTCCTCTCATCATGGTCGAGGCTCTTCTCTGCAGGGTGGAGGCTCCTCTCATCAAGGTGGAGGCTCCTCTCATCATTGTGGAGATTTCTCTCATCATAGTAGACGCTCCTCTCATCACTGTGTATGCTCCTCTCATCACAGTGGAGGCTCCTCTCATCACGGTGGAGGCTCCTCTCATCATGGTGGAGGCTCCTCTCATCACAGTGGAGGCTCCTCTCATCATGGTGGAGGCTCCTCTCATCACAGTGGAGGCTCCTCTCATCATGGTCGAGGCTCCTCTCATCATGGTGGAGGCTCCTCTCATCATCGTGGAGGTTCGTCTCATCACAGTGGAGGCTCCTCTCATCATGGTGGAGGCTTCTCTCATCATGATGGACGTTCCTCTCATCACACTGGAGGCTCCTCTCATAATGATTGAGGCTCCTCTCATCATGGTCGAGTTTCCTCTCATCATGGTGGAGGCTCCTCTCTTCATGGTGGAGGCTCCTCTCATCACAGTCGAGGCTCCTCTCATCGTGGTGGAGGCTCCTCTCAACATGATGGAGGTTCCTCTCATCATGGTGGAGGCTACTCTCATCGTGGTGGAGGCACCTCTCTTCATGGTGGAGGCTCCTCTCATCATGGTGGAGGCTCCTCTCATCATGGTGGAGGTTCCTCTCATCATGGTGGAGGCTCCTCTCATCATGGTGGAGGCTCCTCTCATCATGGTGGAGGCTCCTCTCATCATGGTGGAGGCTCCTCTCATCATGGTGGAGGCTCCTCTCATCATGGTGGAGGCTCCTCTCATCATGGTGGAGGCTCCTCTCATCATGGTGGAGGCTCCTCTCATCATGGTGGAGGCTCCTCTCATCATGGTGGAGGCTCCTCTCATCATGGTGGAGGCTCCTCTCATCATGGTGGAGGCTCCTCTCATCATGGTGGAGGCTCCTCTCATCATGGTGGAGGCTCCTCTCATCATGGTGGAGGCTCCTCTCATCATGGTGGAGGCTCCTCTCATCATGGTGGAGGCTCCTCTCATCATGGTGGAGGCTCCTCTCATCATGGTGGAGGCTCCTCTCATCATGGTGGAGGCTCCTCTCATCATGGTGGAGGCTCCTCTCATCATGGTGGAGGCTCCTCTCATCATGGTGGAGGCTCCTCTCATCATGGTGGAGGCTCCTCTCATCATGGTGGAGGCTCCTCTCATCATGGTGGAGGCTCCTCTCATCATGGTGGAGGCTCCTCTCATCATGGTGGAGGCTCCTCTCATCATGGTGGAGGCTCCTCTCATCATGGTGGAGGCTCCTCTCATCATGGTGGAGGCTCCTCTCATCATGGTGGAGGCTCCTCTCATCATGGTGGAGGCTCCTCTCATCATGGTGGAGGCTCCTCTCATCATGGTGGAGGCTCCTCTCATCATGGTGGAGGCTCCTCTCATCATGGTGGAGGCTCCTCTCATCATGGTGGAGGCTCCTCTCATCATGGTGGAGGCTCCTCTCATCATGGTGGAGGCTCCTCTCATCATGGTGGAGGCTCCTCTCATCATGGTGGAGGCTCCTCTCATCATGGTGGAGGCTCCTCTCATCATGGTGGAGGCTCCTCTCATCATGGTGGAGGCTCCTCTCATCATGGTGGAGGCTCCTCTCATCATGGTGGAGGCTCCTCTCATCATGGTGGAGGCTCCTCTCATCATGGTGGAGGCTCCTCTCATCATGGTGGAGGCTCCTCTCATCATGGTGCAGGCTCCTCTCATCATGGTGGAGGTTCCTCTCATCATGATGGAGGCTCCTCTCATCATGGTGTAGGCTCCTCTCATCATGGTGGAGACTCCTCTCATCATGGTGGAGGCTCCTCTCATCGTCGTGGAAGCTCCTCTCATCATGGTAGAGGCTCCTCTCATCATGCTGGAGGTTCCTCTCATCACAGTGGAGGCTCCTCTCATCATGGTGGAGGCTCCTCTAATCGTGTTGGAGGTTCCTCTTATCACAGTGGAGGCTCCTCTCATCACAGTGGAGGCTCTTCTCATCATGGTGCAGGCTCCTCTCATCACCTTGTAAGCTCCTCTCATCATGGTGGAGGCTCCTCTCATCATGGCGGAGGTTCCTCTCATTATGGTGGAGGCTCCTCTCGTCACTGTGGAGGCTCGTCTCATCGTGGTGCAGGCTCCTCTCATCATGGTGGAGGCTCCTGTCATCATTGTGGATGTTCCTCTCATCACAGTGGAGGCTCCTCTCATCATGGTGGAGGCTCCTCTCATCATGGTGGCGGCTCCTCTCATCATGGTCGAGACTCTGCTCATCGTGGTGGAGTGTCCTCTAATCATGGTGAAGGCTCCTCTCATCATGGTGTAGGCTCCTGTCATCATGGTGGAGACTCTTGTCATCATGGTGGAGGCTCCTCTCATCATGGTGGAGGCTCCTCTCATGATGGTGGAGGCTCCTCTCATCATAGTGGAGCATCCTCTCATCATGGTGGAGGTTCCTCTCATTATGGTGGAGGCTCCTCTCATCACAGTGGAGGATCCTGTCATCATGCTGGAGGCTCCTCTCATCATGGTTGAGGCTCCTCTCATCACAGTGGAGGATCCTCTCATCATGTTGGAAGCTCCTCTCATCATGGTGGAGGCTCCTCTCATCACAGTGGAGGATCCTGTCATCATGGTGCAGGATCCTCTCATCATGGTGTAGGCTCCTCTCATCATGGTGTAGGCTCCTCTCATCATGGTGGAGGCTCCTCTTATCAAGGTGGAGGCTCCTCTCATCACGGTGGAGGCTCCTCTTATCATGGTTGAGGCTCCTCTCATTACAGTGGAGGCTCCTCTCATCATAGTGGAGGCTCCTCTCATCATGGTGGTGGCTCCTCTCATCGTGGTGGAGGCTCCTCTCATCATGGTGGAGGTTCCTCTCATCATGGTGGTGGTTCCTCTCATCACCGTGGAGGCTCCTCTCATCACAGTGGAGGCTCTGCTCACCATGATTGTGGCTCCTCTCATCATGGTGGAGGCTTGTCTCATAATGGTGGAGGCTCCTCTCATCACAGTGGAGGCTCCTCTCACCATGTTGGAGGCTCCTCTCATCACAGTGGAGGCTCCTCCTATCACGGTTTAGGTTCCTCTCATCATGGTGGAGGCTCCTCTCATCGTGGTGGAAGTTCCTCTCTTCACGGTGGAGGCTCCTCTCATCATTGTGGAGCCTCCTCTCATCATGGTGGAGGTTCCTCTCATCATGGTGGAGGCTTCTCTCATCACAGTAGAGCTTCCTCTCACCATGGTGGAGGTTCCTCTCATCATGGTGGAGGCTCCTCTCATCATGGTGGAGGTTGCTCTCATCATAGTGGAGGCTCCTCTCATCATGGTGGAGGCTCCTGTCATCATGGTGGAGGCTCCTCTCATCATGGTGGAGGCTCCTCTTATCACGGTGGAGGCTCCTCTCACCATGGTGGAGGCTCCCCCCATCATATTGAACAGGATATCAGAGGTAAGCATAACTTTCATAAGCCCCCATTCCTAACCATGTCTTCTGCAGGTCAGGCTGCACTTTCTGACTGCCTCTTCACGATGTTCAAGGTAGAGTCACAATCCGTGTACCACTGGAAACATTGACCTACGCAGACAAGGAAACTTCCATATACAATAAATTCCATGGCAGATCCACCTCTCAGTCCTTTCTTCTCCCCCTTCTCCTCTAAAAAACCCCCTGATCTTCTTTCCAGTCTTTCTTTTAGTGTGATCCCTTAGACTTAATTTGGTTTGTGTGCTTGAGCATAGGTCCAGTGCTATTTACTTAATTCAGGCTATACAGCCGAGGCCTACGATTCCTCCTCCTTCCATCCCAATTCACAGATCTGTGTTCAAAAGGCACCAGGCGACTCCTCTCCTCTTGCTTGCATGCCCATCCTCTCCACTTGGTGCTTGTAGTCTTTAAGTTAAAGTGTAGAATTTTATCTGGCAAACACAAATCTGTGGTATAACTGTTGCCTTCTTCCAAGTCTCCAGGTTTTATCAAGGCCCAGAGTGTTCTAGATTACCATCTCCTGGCCTTGCCTATAGTTCTTAAAGGCCCACATTGTCAAGTCTCTGTTCTACGTGAAATAAATTTCTCCTCCTGTCCATCTGAATGATTTCAGATTATCTATGTGAATCACATAGATCCAAACTCAATCTCTGTGAATTCCTCAGTTCTACCACAATGGAGTAAATGATCTCACACAATTTCTTTATCCATAAAAAGGAGATGCTAATAAGAATATGTCTCCTAATGTCCTTGTGAGGACTACTGGTGTGAGTGTGTATGAAGCACTTAGGGCAGTGGTGGCTCTGATTGATAGCAGTATCTTTCTTTTTAAATTAAAAAAAATTTATTTTATTTTTTATGTGTATGAGTATACTGTCTTCATGTAGGTTTGTGCACCTGTGTCATGCAATGCCACAGAGGTCAGAAGAGGGCATCGGATTCACCTGGAACTTGAGTTAAAGACAGTTCTTAGCCACCATGTGGGTGCTGGGAATTGAACCGGGGTCCTCTGCAAGAGCAGTTGGCACTCTTAACTGCTGAGCCATCTCTCCAGCCCAGCAGTATCTTTCATGATCTACCAGCAGCAGCATCATTGGGCAATGGCTAAGGAAACAATTTCTCATGGTTTGCCAAAGACCTCCTAAACCAAGCACTCTGGGACTGAGTCCAGGAGCTGTTTCCCAAGCCCTATTGACTGGTTGTGATTGTGTTTAAGGACCGAGGGTCACTGCACTGCGCAGGCTTCAGCTTCTCTTAATGGTTCTCATCTGTGTTGGCTTCAATGTTTCTAAACACATGTCAGCGACTCAAGGAGCAGATGTTCTCTGAGAAGCGCAGTGGACATGCTACAACTGCAAGTTTGAATGGCACCTGTGCAAATTGTTCACTGAGCTGTCTGTAGAAATGTATATACCCACAATCACAAGAAATGCGTAACATTTCCTGATGACCATCATTCTCACCAACGCTTGATGACAGACCTTTTCAAATCTGTGAATCTGACAATTGTGAGATGATATACCTTTGTGTGTAATTTATGGATGACAATAAGAGTATCTTTTGAAACATTTATTGGCTTCTGCTGTCTCATTGATTCATTTATGTTCATAGCTGCTAGACTTGTTCTTTCT
Organism: Rhizomys pruinosus; assembly: GCA_009823505.1. Lineage (NCBI taxonomy): Eukaryota > Metazoa > Chordata > Mammalia > Rodentia > Spalacidae > Rhizomys > Rhizomys pruinosus. The sequence continues at coordinate 146,291 of VZQC01001780.1, read as the reverse complement.
TTTGGATATTTTTATCATACCTTTTGATATGTCAGATTCATATGCATCAAATTTGTGTGACATGAGGTCTAAAAGGGTGTATAAATTGTTTAGATATAGAACAATCCAAGCACAAAAGTTTGCCATTGTTCTCAGGCATGTTGGCTCATGCCTTTAATCGCAGCACTGGGGGAGGGGGAGATGAAGGTGGATCTCTGTGAGTTCAAGGCCAGCCTGGCCTACAGAGTGAGCTCCAGGCCAGCTGGGACTAAAGGGAGACTCTGTCTTAAAAAAAGTTTGCCATTGTCATAGTAATAATATTTTATAGTCTAGATTTATACATTAGTCATATTTATTAAGTTTTGTATCATATGCTTATGTAATAAATATTTTATCTGCATCTGTTGCTATAATGGTATTTTTAATATTTAATATATTAATTTGCATTAATAACTTTTATAATATTTATTAGCCTTAAATTGCTGAAATAAATCTAAAATGGTCATGATATATTTTTATATAGTGTCCTTGCAATTTGTCAATATTTAGTTATGGCTATGTAAAGCTATTAGATTCTGGCACTTTCTTTGACAAAATATCAGGAACTATTGTTGTGAAGAAAACAATATTACTTTCCTTCTTTCATCAGTTTTCATGTTTATAAACAGTGAAATTGAGGCTCTCATTTGTCAGTTTAGATAGATTGAGAAATACGTGTGTGTGTATTTGTGTGTGTGTGTGTGTGTGTGTGTGTGTGTGTGTGTGTTGGTCACTGACAGTGGCAGTAGCTGGTAGAGTAGTCATAAGCAGTCTTCCTGAATTTGAATTCTGGGTCTGCTCTTCCTCGTCTCATGGGCCTGGGCAGGGCTGAGCACAGATCAGAGTGGTTTTTAGGCTTCACTCAGAGTATGTATCACTAAGTGGTACTTAGAGCAATGTCTGGCATGTAAGAACAGGCGAGTATTCATATACATTGTAGCACCTTGTGAATAAAAATTTAATTCCTGAATTAAAATTGGAAACTGCTAGGAATGTAGTGGCACACGCTTTTAATCTCAGAATTCGAGAGACATATCTCTGTGCGATTGAGGACAGCCTGGTCTACATAGCAACTTACAAGCCAGCTCAGGATTCTCGGAGACACTGTCTCACCTGGTGTAATATTTTTACCTTTTGCAGAACCAGGATTTTAACCCATAAAGAAAGAATACTTCCTGTTCTGCCAAGGTTTCACAGATGAAAAAGCAAAGTCAATATTCAGCCTAGTTTTTCTCCAGAGTGTACACTGAACCAGTAACAGCAATCAGTTAAAAGATCACTTTTAAAAACCATTCACTGAATTACATTACTCCATGCATAATATTTTTCAGATTTAATGTGAAATTATAACATATAAAAATTAAGAATTAATGAAAAAATTATAACATATAAAAAATAAGAATTATATAACATATAAAAATTAAGATTAAGGTTTTTGCTGACTGCTACAAAATTTGGCAAAAATATCAACTTATTTCAGCCTCAATTTCTTCATCTATAAATTGTAAAGAGATGTTTTCAGTGAGCAATTAATTTTTAAAAAATACTAAAATGTGCTACCTAGCCATTGGTACCTGGCTAGATATGTAGCACCGGGCGTAGGTTTCCTCTTGTGGGTCAGAAAGTGGTTGGTTTCCACCCAAATCATCAATGCCATTATTTTACCCCTTGGCTTATCTTGCCTCCCTAGACATTACTGCAGTTCACAGGGTTCACAGCTAGTGATGACATTTTCCCCAGGAGCCTGCGTAGCACCTTCCACTGTATGAGAGCTAACCAGCAAAGAGGGAGCTTCTTCATCAGCACCGNCCCAAATCATCAATGCCATTATTTTACCCCTTGGCTTATCTTGCCTCCCTAGACATTACTGCAGTTCACAGGGTTCACAGCTAGTGATGACATTTTCCCCAGGAGCCTGCGTAGCACCTTCCACTGTATGAGAGCTAACCAGCAAAGAGGGAGCTTCTTCATCAGCACTGACTCATTTCTCTATGTCCTGTGAACAAAGTGTGGTCTTATCATGAAGTTATGGTGGGTGACCAAGACCTGTATTATTTTCAGAGTCTCTGGGGACACCTCTGACCAGCACACAAGGAGAAGTGTCCCACAGCTGGCAGTGGCTTTTTTATCTGGCTACATATGGGGTTAGCCCTGTGTGAGGTAATGTCAATTAAATTATTTTTATGAATATGTGCATATGTGAAGCTTATAAAAAAGGTTTCCATATGTTTTTTTCCAAATATTCTTGGTGTTAGTTATCCCTTCTGCAACCCCTCCTCTTTAGGGGTGAACTTACTAGTATTATTTAGTTAAATGGACATAGCATCAAACTACCCTCTAAATTTTTATCTCTCTACCCATGGATTATTGCAGCTCTCAGACCTCGTTGGAGAAATTTCTTTGTGGAATGGACAGTGGATAATGCAAACTCAGAGCTGATCAAAAAGCACATAATAAGTGACGAGTGCTCAGCCACAAATGGGACATATATATATGTCACATACCTTCACAAAGGCACTGGGACATCATGGAAGAGGGCTCAGAAAGGTTGTAAGAAACTGTTCAGGAGGACTAGGACCAAGCAGTGTCTTCTGGACATAACAAGACCACTGCATTCATGAACTCATAATGGCCATTGTTACCAGTGTAAGATCTACGCACCATCAAGCCAGTCAACCTTCTAGCATGGAATGCGAAGGAATTCATGGGACCTCATCTTTAACTGATGAGCTATGTATGAGCAGTGGATGGCTCCTGCATGAGGGAGATTTAATTTTCTTTAAGGGTGTAACTCTCCTGGTAGGTCCACTGTGTTCCAGTTGATGGCCTCAGATCCCGGAGAAAATCAGCAGCACAAATAGGGGTCAACGGGTTATCAAATATTTTTAAACAGGACATAGGTTTGAGAGTAGGACACAGGACAGGTCTGGGAGGAGTTTGGGACAAGTGTGATCAAAACACATTGCATGAAACTCTCAGATAAGTAATAAAATGGCTATAAACACAAAACTGCAAAGTAGTTTTGTACAATGAAATAGTGTTAAGAAACCAGAAGGCTAGTATCCAATTCAGAATGTTTAGTTCCAAATTTCATTTAACTAATCACTGCACTACATAGTATAATAGCATAATTCACTAACTATAAAAGTGGAAATTGTGGTCTTAGTGTTACAGTTGAACACTTGGGTAGCATTAGGTGATTTGCAAATTCCAATTGGTATTCTTATTTCACTTTACTAGGTACTCTTAAGAATGGGGAAAAAATTTGAGCAGGAAGATTCTCCAGATCAGAATCATTAGAAAGAAACAAAAAGGAATTAAATGATGAGAGTCAGGAAATTTGATCCTTCTAACAGTAAATACATTAGCTTTTTATGGTCCCCTTTAAATTCTAACCCCAGTAGTAATGGTATTAGAAGTTCGAAACTTTTTGGCAAATGATTAGTTCATGATAGTTCTCTTCACAATAAGATTAGGGAGTGCCCTTAGAAAAGAGGCCCCAGCGGTTGGACATGGTGACATACACCTTTAATTCCAGCATTCAGGTGACAGAGGCAGGCAGACCTAGAGGAGTTTGAGTCCAGCCTGGTCTGCATAAAGAGTTTCAGGTCAGCAAGGGCTGCATAGTAACATATCTCAAAAAATAAAAAAGAGAAAGACCCCAGAGAGTCAGTCTGCACCTTCCACCATGTAAAATGTAAGGCAAAGGTGCCATACCTAAAGTAGGAGTAGGCTTTTGACAGGCACCAAATATGCTTGAATTCTGTTCTTGGACAAATGTTTGCAGTTATAGAAATCCAGTACATAGTATTTCTGTTATAGTAGCCTAAATGTACCAAGACAGAAAGTTTATAAAAATGGCTCCCCATTTTTATAAGGTACATGATCACATGGAAGCGGAGTCTCACAGGCTCCTGGGGCCCTGCTAATATGAACCTACAGCAGTGGTGTCAGCATGCACAAGACCTGTGTAAACTCAAGAAGACAACTGACCAGCATAGAACTATAAAAACAGGCAGCAGGACCCAATTTCAGCTGAAGAACTATTGGAGAGCTGATTACTGCTGGGTGAGAAAGACCTGATCTTAAAGGAAGTGACTCTGGATAGGCTGACTAGACCTCAGTGGATGCACTTGCACTGACTGCTGCAGACACTAACTTCACTCAGTAGGCCTTAACATAAATGACAGAATGAATCCAATCCAGTGGGGAGAGGCTGCAGGAGGTGTATATGGGGAATGTATACAAAGAGGACTAATCCAGTGGGGAGAGGCTGTGGGAGGTGTATATGGGGAATGTATACAAAGAGGACTAATCCAGTGGGGAGAGGCTGCAGGAGGTGTATATGGGGAATGTATACAAAGAGGACTAATCCAGTGGGGAGAGGCTGCAGGAGGTGTATATGGGGAATGTATACAAAGAGGACTAATCCAGTGGGGAGAGGCTGCAGGAGGTGTATATGGGGAGTGTATACAAAGAGGACTAATCCAGTGGGGAGAGGCTGCGGGAGGTGTATATGGGGAGTGTATACAAAGAGGACTAATCCAGTGGGGAGAGGCTGCGGGAGGTGTATATGGGGAGTGTATACAAAGAGGACTAATCCAGTGGGGAGAGGCTGCAGGAGGTGTATATGGGGAGTGTATACAAAGAGGACTAATCCAGTGGGGAGAGGCTGCGGGAGGTGTATATGGGGAGTGTATACAAAGAGGACTAATCCAGTGGGGAGAGGCTGCGGGAGGTGTATATGGGGAGTGTACACAAAGAGGACTAATCCAGTGGGGAGAGGCTGCGGGAGGTGTATATGGGGAGTGTACACAAAGAGGACTAATCCAGTGGGGAGAGGCTGCGGGAGGTGTATATGGGGAGTGTACACAAAGAGGACTAATCCAGTGGGGAGAGGCTGCGGGAGGTGTATATGGGGAGTGTACACAAAGAGGACTAATCCAGTGGGGAGAGGCTGCGGGAGGTGTATATGGGGAGTGTACACAAAGAGGACTAATCCAGTGGGGAGAGGCTACGGGAAGTGTATATGGGGAGTGTGCACAAAGAGGACTAAGATGCTGTGTATGAAATACATAAAACTAAATTAAAATACTTTAATAATTATGGCTCCCAAGGACCCATTCCTGTTACTAAATCTTATATCTTCCCTCTTCCTGTATGAGGACTAGATCTTTGGTCTCTTTCTAATGAGTAAGGTCTACCAGAAACAGTTGATGGAACTTTAAACACCAAGTGATAAACACTGATTTTTATTTTATTTTGGCAGTCCTCTCTTAATTTCTTACATTTATTTTTCTACATGAAAAAGATTTCATGTTGTCAAATGGTATATGCAGAAAGTAAAGTGGAGAGAAGTACTAGTGGATTCATCCTTCCATCAACCACCCAAACGAGTCTGTAAGGGGCTCATCTTCCACTTGCACATTCAGATGAGCACACTCTCTTTTCTACTACATGATTACAGCCTTATCATAGACCCTAAAGCAGAGGATGCAGCCAGGCTATGCTTGATTCCCATCCTACAAGGTCTGTGATCTGATAAATTTGTATTGTTTGATACTCTACGTGTTGGGGTGCTTAATGACAGATAATTAGAAAGCAGATCAACACTGGCCATGACTGAGGTCTTTCTGAGTCCTTCCCACCTTCGATGTTCAAAAGGCTGTGAGGAAATACAGAGCAGTTAAATGATACATTTTACTGCTGAATTTGAATATACTAAATTCTCAGAAGTCGTAATTATAGCACTGTTATGAGCCAGAATGTCCAGCTCAGGCTTCTGTTGAAGAAAGTTACAAACTTTGATGCTGTACTTGCTAAGTGAAGTTCTAGAGCTTTGCAGCAGCAGACCTTCACCTTGTGTTGCTTCTTATTGCTTATCCAGGGCACACTGTAGCAGGTGATTCTCTGAGTGGTGAAGTCATCTCAGGTCCATGTTTTATCTGGCAGGCAGCATGTTCACAATACTGCACTCACTTTAAGCCCCCTTTCTTTGGCACCTGGATGCATACTGGTTGGCACATCTGTCAAAGTCTTATGTTATGGTAAGTGAGAGATACTGTCCCAGATCCTCCCCCGAATTCAGGGAGGCCATCTGTGAACTGCTTTGACTAGGATCCTAAGACTCACCTACTTAAGGCAATAGAGAGAGAATCTTCCCAGGACCCCCAGGGGGACACAATTTGGCTGTCAGCGTACCATGGTTTTCTGATATTTTTCCTAGTTTTCCTAGGGTCTGTGGGGGTATTTATGTCTTGTGGATAACAAGAACTGAAAATGTTAAAGCTGTACTCTCCACTTTCCTCCTGGAACATTATCTCATGTATCCATTTTAGGCGCCCTATTTCTTAACCTGATTTATAATCACGTACTAGTGCAAGTTGCAGTGATCATTCGTTTAAAATAAATAGCCCAGATTTTAAATAATAAATTACTCATCATTGTTATCACTAATAGGCACTATTTGCTAAACTTCTATTACTTAGCATGATGCTACAGTGTGTTCAAAGTATGATATTTCATAATTACCAAAATGGCTTTGATATACTCCAGAGCATGTGGATAATTTTAGATGAAGCTAAGGCTCAAGTGTGACATTCAGTCCAACACTCCTGTGTCTCATAGCTGGCAAAAGGGAGGAAAAGACACTGTCATCAATGCTTAAGAATGCCCTGCAACCCATTCTTAATTAGTTTACTTAAGATAGCTCACTATCCATTTTTCTAGATTTTACCTAAGATATGGTCTCTCTAAACAATTATCTTCTTCTTTCCAATACATCCCCAAATGTTACTTGTTGGATACACAAATATACCATTCAGAGGCAGAACTAATAATTTTTTGCACTGAAGTAACATGCGATGTTCCCAAGATAAAATAGCCTTCCTTGAGTACATATTGTTTCTGAAACAACAGATAAGTAGGCAATCAAATCCACATGAAAGTGGCCTACGGTTATTACTAGTAATTTACCAGAACATGGATTGGCTCTTTGAGGCTACTAGGAAATATGTCATTTCCCATTGTGAGAAGGACTGACCCATAAGATCATCTTTCAAAAATCCCTGGATGTAGTCACTGGGCCTCTGTGAGAAAGCAAAAATAAGTTTCTGCCTCTTTTCCCTTTTGAGTTGGATGTCCTCACAGTGCCATGGATGCACTTCCACTTTGCAGTCACCAGGGTGTTGACTTGGATGTTTCATGGGCTCAGCCATTGCCAAAAACATGTGCAGCATTGACTGTTCTAAGCTCTCAGTAGTTCTGGCATGTGACTTCTTGCTTGAGGTTACCTGAGCTTGCTTTTGAAACCAGATCCTGAGCTTGCTTTTGAAACCAGATCCTGAGCTACTTGCTGCCAGATGACAGTCAATGGTAAGAAGCTAAGAGGAGACTCAACATTCTATTAGATTAAAAATATTGTCTTTGTGTTAGTAAACACATTGATCTCTCCATTTGTTTGGAGAAAGGGTCTACCTGTAGGCCCAACTGACCTAGAACTTGCTATACAGACCAGACTGGCCTCTATCTCAAAAGATCCTCCTGCCTCTGCCTCTCAAGTGCTGAGAATAAAGGTATGTACCAACCCACCTGACTCATTTAAGAAAAGCCAGAGTTTGGATGGCTACTCGCAAAATATGATCAACCAAATTGTGGTCACACAGAGAGAAGGCAGAAAGTAATTGAGAAGGCTCAATATTCTTTTCATATCATACCATAAATCTGGAACTCTGAAACATAAAGTACAGCTCATGCTAGCCCTGTGGAATCCATGACATGTTCTTCATCCTTCAAGGTGAGCCAGAGTTGAAGCTCAAAGATGCTAGGAAAGTCAATGAAAGCCACGCAAAAAGAGGCAAAATCAGAGCTCTATGCAAATTTTTACTTGAACAAAATTCTCTATTTTCTCCTACAATCACTTGGGTTTTTTTCCAAAATAAAGCTTAAAGTTGGCCTTTCATTCCTATGTGAATTTGAGTGAAAAATCTCTACCATAACCAAGACAAAAATAAACAGCAAAAATAAACCTTGTGTGAGTTCCTTTGACTCATAGTACAGGATGAGTCACCCCAAAAGAAAAATGCAAAGCAGAGATAAGCAGGCCTACACCCCTGATTTGCTACCCCAGCCTCAGGAACAGAGAGCCCTGGTGGAAGGCCCCTTTGGAGTTGCAAGTTATCACAGGAGGATACCTGTCTCTGAAGTGTTTCTTTCTTTCTATGTTTTAAGTTCCTATAATGTTTGCTGATGGCTTTGGGACCAAAATAGGCTATTCAAGAAGACACAGTGAGAATAGCAGCTAGCTGGGACATAGAACAGACACTGAACTCTGATGTGCCTCAGGGTCAGGATGTCACCTTTAGCACTCCTGATCAGTGTTTGAGGTGCAGGTGTGCAAGATCCCTTTGTTATAAATAAAGCATACAGTAAATAGAATCTACTAACTTGATTGGGGGAGATATTCCTTGTGACACATACAAAATGTACATGACCTTGTGCAGATATCTCAAACTCTTTGTGACATAATCCCCTACCCGTGAATTCAGATCAATGACAGGAAATTGAAGGTTCTTCTGGGCATTAATGAGCTAGTGCCCCATCCAGCACATGTGCCCAGGGCACTCATCAGAGATGGTGCTTTGCAGCTTCTGTCATTGTATGGGAGTTCCCAAGGTTTCAGTTAATCCTGCAAAGAACTTCTTACCAGTGATTGTGGTAAAATAATACAGAAATGGCTGCTGTCACCCTCCGTTTCCCTGTTTGGATGGGTTTTTCTGTATCTAGCAGAAATCAGCTATTCAGCTAGTAAATTTAAAGAAAATGGAACTCTCACACTTAATTGGGTCATATTTGAAGTAAAGTAGAAATTCTGCTGCAACTGTGCCCTAGATGCGAGGTTCTGTAAAAGTAATAAGGACAGTACTGATCACATTCTTGCCAGGAATATAAACAAGGAGAAAATCAACATTATTATAGACTAATTTTAGAAATAATCTTGAGGGTCAGGCATTTTAGGTGTACCACATGGCAATTTTGAGTTTGTCTTATAGTGTCATTCACCTGATATACAAACGATAGTGGAACAATGGCAGGACAGAGCAACACTGATGCTTTTTGCATTCATGAAGCAACTGTGGGCATGCTGACCATGATAATATCTGGCAATGGTAGCCACTGTCCATAGTATGCTCTGGACACTGAACTTACTGCTTTACATAGACCATAGTATTTCACATTTATGGGTCAGCATCACAGAGAGTTTACTCAATGGTGATCCAGGGAAGAAGATCCTGAGTGAATATATCTCCCATTCTAAACAGCGATGAATCAACCATATCATCTAATTAGAAGTATCCTTGTCAGATGCTGTGTTTAAATGTGAAATATCCTCCTTAGGCTCCTGTGTTTGAACTCTTGGTCGTGAGCTGGTGGTGCTGGTTTGGAAGGTCATAGAGCCTTGAAAATGTGGAGTCTCACTGGGCTAGGACTCCAGGTTTTATAACCTAGCCTTACTGCTTGTCTTCTCTCTGATCTGACTACAGATGGGTGACAGCCACCCATCTTCCTGCCTGTGCCTCACATACTATGATAAACTGTATCCCTTACAAAACTATAGAATCTTAAATTACTTCTTGGCAGACATTTGATTAGCAAAAAAGCCACTATCCATTGGGTGAGATTTCCGTGGCTGTTATCACTGGGCATGGGGACAGGAAAATATGAGTCCCTAAATCCTAGGCATGACTTCTTGTCACTGTTCAAGGGGTGGCTTTGCTTTCTGATGAAGATCTGAGTTATCCACACAAGTAGGAAAGTCCTTTTCCTGACTGCCCATGAGCATAAGGAGGAAGGGACACTCAGAGCTGCAAGCTGGGTGACATTCTACCTTAATTCCTGGTTATCAGAGGAAGGACTGTCTGAAAGGAAGTCCTTGTCTCAGTGAGTGAAATCGCTAGCCTCAGCCCTGCATTCCAAAACCTGTGAGTTCCACCTCTTGGAGATATATTACTATGTTTGAGCCATTAATTCCTAACATATGCTGCATGCATAAAAAGACCTCCCCAGTGTGTGTGGATCACCCTCCAGGGGTGCTACTCCTTAGCTTTCTGTAGATCTCTCTCACTTTTCCCCGGGTTCTCTGCTTTTAGATGATGGGGCCCAAGCAGGAAGAGTGAGTCCCTTTTATGTGTATTTAATTATTACTGTGATTTTAATGACAAAGATCCCTTGGGTTGATCCAAATAGGTAAAGAAATCTGTGTTTATTTGTCAGGTATATTTTACATCTCTGAAAATAGCTGTTGGGAATACTGAGATCTGGCAAGGAAAATGTATTTGAGGATAGGGATCTGACTCAGCAAACAGTCACTTTCCTGCCTATCATCAGATCCATGGTAGCCAAACTGCCAAGTGGGAGGGCAGGCCACTCAAGTGTGAAAGCACATGGAGCACAGGTGTTTGTCATGGAGCATTTACATGCACTGCAGGAGAACCTATGTTAATTTTGGGGAAAAAAATCTTTCTTCCTGCTACAGTGACTCTGCGCTTCTTGTCTTTGCCCTGGTAGGAGGACACAGGCTGTTCATGATTCACTGTAGGAATCATCAGGTATCATTGTTAGTTTTAACTGTCAACTTGACAAAATCTAGATTCACCTGGTAAGAGATTGGCCTTTGGAAATATCTCTTGGAGTCTATCAGAAGTTAATGGATTTGGGGAGAACCAGCCCAGAGTAGGCAGTACCATTCCCTAGGCAGAGGATCTGAGCTGTGTATGGGGAGAGAAATCTAGCAAGTAAGAAAACAAGCAAGTGGAATTCAGTTCATTTCTCTCTGCTCTTGACTGTCAATGATAACAGGAGGAGAGCCATAAGCCTCCTTAAGTAAAGCCATAAAGCCATTATTCCTTAATGAAGTGGGAACTGGCCCTGAACTTGCAGCCTGGGCTTGCACAAAGCCTTATCAACTGGTCACTCCCAGGACTGAAGGAGACTGTGGAGCCAGCCTACTTCCATTGGTGCCTTAAGATAGCTTGCCTGCCCTGACTGAAAAATAATCTTAGGAATTAGATCATCAATCACCTAAGGACACCAGACCCTGGCACCAAGTAAACTCTTGCAGCTGTATTCAGTAGAATTCCTAAAAATCCCCAATCTCTCTTCATTAGAGTTCAGATGCCTTTTTCCCATGGAAAGGGTTCTGCCCTTCACTGTGATGCCTTGAATAAAGGACACAATCATTGCCTCTTGCAGGTCTGTTTTATTTCTAAAGTCTAAACTCCATTTTTTCAGCTCTCAGAAATCTAACAGACATGATCTTATTTAACTGCTTCCAGTTCCTGCCTTGACTTTTCCCAACTGATTCATTATAACCTGGAATCATAAGTCAAATAAAATCTGCCCTTGGTTGCTTTTTGTCATGACATTTTATTGCAGCAACAGAAATGAAAATTATGATGACAGGCTTACTTGGATGTTGAGGGGCCTTCTGAGATGGGCATGTCCTGTTGAACATCAAAATGAGACAGAGACCTGCCTCCTTTGCTCCTGTCTGTGTGCGTCCACATGGACATCTTGTTGGAATTTCTTAGCTCTGCTTTTTAGTTTTTCTTCAGCTGTTCATTTTCCACTAGCTGACCCATTTGTGTGAGGCGTTTCTGTAAAATGAGGTGAGATTCCTGTGGTAGTGTAGTGGCCACAGAGTGATTCAGGGACAGCTGTTGCTGCAAGTTTTACACCTCTGTGAGTTTAAAGAGGCATTGGCTAAGCAGACTGTGCTCATCAGCCATTGATGCGGAGCCACCTCTGGCCATGTCATCACCGGGCTGTCCCTATGTGTGTGACCTTGAGTCTAGCTTCTGCTGTGAGGTTCTCACCATTCCTGCCCTTTGTCAAAGGTTTGCTTTCCATCATCTCTTGATTCTGTTCCAGTGCATATCTATCCCATAGTTACATGCCTGTGCATATTAGAGACTTTTGATGTGTGTGCAAGCACGTGTGTGTGTGTGTGTGTGTGTGCGCGCGCACGTGTGCGTGTGTTTACCCACCAAAGCCCTTTGACATCTTGCAATGGTCCAATCCATTTAGACACCTATGGATCCATCTAACTGAAGAGAAATATTGGGTGAATTTATTGAGACAATCATAATTTCATAAAGGAGACTAGACTCTAGATCTGAACATATTAATACAGATGATAAAATTAGGGATTAATAATACTGATTTCAACTAGTTTATGGGTCTGAAGTGCTCAAATATTTTAGTGTGATTATTGAGTTTTGCTCCTCGTATTTTTAGTTACTTTGCATAATGATGAATGTTTAATAAGCAGGGCTTCAAAAACTAAGCAGGCCCTTCTGTATAATGCCTTGCCAACCTCCATGGTACAAATAATTCCATGTTAGTGGATTTAAGTTGAAAAGAGGTTAGGAACAGGTACCTGGTGCTGGCTTTTGTGAATTAAAATGAGTCAGCCCCAATGCCATACTATCTTTAACTTTGGTTGAATAGATGAGCTGCTTCAGAAACAGTTTCTGTATTGTCAACACCAAATTTATTTAGGTAATATTTGGGACTTATTTCTGAATTAAACTGATATAATTGTATATGTGAGCCCCAAGTTGTACAAAAGGCAAATTAAATAGCACTATCCTTTTGATCAAGATATTTAGTAAGATTGGGGTTGGAGAGATGGCCTATCAGTTAAGAGCACCGACTGCTCTTTCAGAGGACCTGGGTTTGATCCCCAGCACCCACATGGTGGCTGAGAACCATCTTTGACTCCAATTCCAGGGGAATCCAATGCCCTCTTCTGACCTCCATGGCATTGCATGACATAGGTGCACAGACCTACATACAGACATTCATACGCATAAAAAATAAAATAAAATAAATATTTAGTAAGATGTGGGAATTCATTTTAAGTAATCAGCTGAAAATAGTTTTGAATGAATATATCATCACAAGAACTGTGCTATGATCAAATATCCATTTTTAAACAAAAGAAGAAATATGTTTCCATTTCAGAAATGCCATTGCCAGCTTGTTGGAAGTTTGTAGACACAGGATTTCAACTGACAACATATACCAGTGTGGTGGGCAGAATACCAGGAAGGGACGACTGAGAAGCAGAGAGATATTACACAGGAAAATATGGCACACGTAAGCTGAAACCCCGCACTTCACTCAGCTGACTTCAGAAGGCTTGTCTCACACCCGGCAAATGTGTACAGCCATAGGGATTTTATGTAAGGAAACTGAAATAAGTTGATCAAATGTTTGGGAGGCATAAGCTCATTTTAACAAAACAATCTGCAGGAGCCCTGGATAATGGCATTTTCCAATGTTCCACTGAGATACAACTCTACTGAAAATTTCTGAGTTACTGGGAGGGATGTGAAAGATGTGTTGAGAGAAAGAACGCTGAGATGAAAATAAATATTGACTAATTGAAGCCATTCTTGACATCTTGCATTTCATTGCCATCTCCTATTTTAGAAATGGTTAACAATAACTGCTCAGGAAGATACTAGGAATACCCAATGAAGAGAGACTTGCCATGGGTGGGTTCCCTCCCCATGCATCAGACTCCACACCTATGTGCATAAAGACAGTACTAATTGGACTCAGTAGATTAAGAAATTAGTGGGGTGGGGGGAAGGGAAAGGGAAATATGTCTGAACTGAAATGTAAAATGCTGTATGAAACACACAAAGCATCAATAAAAAAATGAAAATTAAAAAAAAAGAAATTAATCAGTTCAAAATTACAAAAAGGAAGAAGGGAAGTTTGAAGGGAGATATGACTAGGGAAGGTTCTGGAGGATTTGGAGAGAAGAATGGGAGATGGTTGTAATCAAGAAATGTTGAATATGCATATAAATTTTCAGACTGCAGATAATTGGGAAGGGTCTAAAATTCTTCACTACTCTTTAAAAAGAGTAGTGATTGAAAGAGAAATAACATTTGTTTATGACCAGAATGCTGTCTGTATTGCTGCTGAAGTTGTGACAGCTGTCTTAGTGTTACATGGAAAGTAAAGAAGCAGTGACAATCCAATGTCTTACAGCCCACAAAGCAACAAAGCAAACCCCGTGTGCTCATGAGGTCACAGAGACAGAGGTTCACTAACCTTGGAGTTGCCTAATCTGAGGTCTTTTGCTATGTGATAAGTAAGTTTGCCATTCTCTAAATAGCTTTATTTCTTCAAGCTTCAATGTATGCATAAAGAAAAAAGTATTTTAAATCATTCTTACAATGTGGCATGATATTTTAATGTGCAAATAAGAAACTGAATGATTAAAGTGGAGACAGTGCTAAGAATCAACATGATGTTAGGCTAGGGAGAACTTCCTGGTAGGGTTCCTTAGTCAATGTGGCTGAAGAAGTTCTCAAAGTACTAAGTCCAGAATAATGAGACTGGATCTATTTCTCAGAAAAGCATTACACACAGAAAAGCGAGGTATCCTGAGATTAAAGGAGTTTGAGATGTGAATAAACTTGGGAGGTGCAAAGAGACAGAGAGGGCAAACCGGTGGGCATGAGGGTGTGTGGGAAAGACCGAATTCTCACTAAAACTAAGCAAAAATAGAAAATGAGAAGTGACTCTGAGGAGTTTGCAGAGCTGTTGGAGAAAAAAAAATCTCCATCTTGTCTTTGTTTCTTTGCAACAGATGAAAGTATGCTCAAGAGTGTCCCAGGCTGCTGCCCTGAGAAGGGTTCTAGGACATAGCTGAGATTCCAAGAGGGGAAGGGTTCAATATCCAGATTCAATATCCAGAACTGGAAGTTGTCACAGACTGTCATAAAGAGGACCTGGGAATTAAAATATGGAAAAGGAAAACAAAGATATAAATGATGTGTACAACTCCTAGAAATGATTAAGAGTTTCAGTAAAGTGTCATGATACAAAATTAACCTAGAAAAATCAGTAGCCTTTCTTTACACCAACAACAAGCAACTGCAGAAGGAATACAAGGAGACCTTCTCACTCACAGCAGCCTCAAAAACAATAAAATACCTAGGAACAAACCTAACCAAAGACACCAAAGATCTCTACAAAGAATATAAACCCCTGAAGAAGGAAATTAAAGAAGACATCAGAAGATGGAAAAACCTCCCATGCTCATGGATTGAGAAAATTAATATAGTAAAAATGTCCATTCTACCCAAACTCTTGTACAGATTTAATGCAATCCCAATTAAAATCCCCAAGAGTTTCTTCACAGGCTTGGAAAAAAAGTCCTTAATTTCATTTGGAAAAATCAAAGACCCCGAATAGCCAAAGCAACCCTGAGTGAAAAGAGCAATACAGGGGGGAATCTCTATACCAGACTTCAAACTATACTACAAGGCTATAGTCATAAAAACAGCTTGGTATTGGCACAAAAACAGAACTGTTGACCAATGGAACAAAACTGAATATCCAAACTTGAGCATGTACAATTTCAGCCATATTTGACAAGGGGGCCAAGAAGACACAATGGAGGAAAGACAGCATCTTCAGCAAGTTGGTGTTGGCAAAACTGGATCACCACTTGTAGAAGAATGAAATTAAACCCCTACCTCTTGCCCTGTACAAAAGTCAACTCCAGATGGATCAAAGACCTCAACGTGAAACCCAAAACTCTGAAGGCGATAGAAGAAAACGTTGGCAGCAGACTACAGATATAGGTGTAGGAAAAGACTTCCTAAATCAGACAGCAGCTGTGCAAGAAT
Organism: Rhizomys pruinosus; assembly: GCA_009823505.1. Lineage (NCBI taxonomy): Eukaryota > Metazoa > Chordata > Mammalia > Rodentia > Spalacidae > Rhizomys > Rhizomys pruinosus. Next base: position 130,560 of record VZQC01001780.1, on the reverse strand, counting down.
TAAAGTCAACAATTGACAAATGGGACCTCATTAAACTCAAAAGCTTCTGTACATCAAAAGAATCAAGGAAGTGAAGAGAAATCCCACAGAGTGGGAGGAAACCTTCACCGCAGATACATCTGACAAAGCATTGATTTCCAGAATATATAAACTACTTAAAAAACAAAGAAGATAGAAAACAAATGAATCACTAAAAAGAGGGAGCAAAAAGCTGAACAGAGACTGTACAAGTGAGGAATTAGAGATGGCTGAGAAACATCTTAAGAAGTGTTCAACACCGCTAATAATTAAGGCAATGCAAATTAAAACTACTTTAAGATATCATCTCACTCCAATAAGACTGGCTAGCATCAAGAAAACAAATGATACCAAGTGCTGGAGAGGTTGTGGGGAAAAGGGTACACTCATCCACTGCTGTTGGGAATGTAAACTCTTTCAGCAACTATGGAAAGCAGTGTGGAGAACCCTTGGAAGACTTGGAATTAACTTGCCACCTCACCTAGCCATAACACTCCTGGGTATGTACCCACAAGACTCATCTTACCACAGAGATACATGCACAGCCATGTTTATTGCACCTCTCTTCATAATAGCAAGGAGCTGGAACCAACCCAAGTGCCCCTCAACTGACTACTGGATAGAGGAAATGTGGTACATCTACACAATGGATTTCTATGCAGAGGTAAAGAAAGATGACATCATGAACTTTGCAAGTAAATGGATGGAGCTAGAAGATAACATGCTGAGTAAAGTAACACAATCCCAGAAAAATAAAGGACAAATGGTATCCCTTGTCTGTGGATGCTAGCACCAATTACCTAATTGTATGGCAAACTGAGCAATGCTAATGTGATCTGAAAACAACTGTGCTCTTATATTGTAGAATCCCTTAAAAAATAAACAAATAAAAAAGAAATAACTCTACTGAAGGAAAGAGCAAAGGCTGGCTCTTATTAGTTAACTTTGGGTTAAGCACTAATCTAGGTGTTTGTAGCTGCCTGGTGTTAGAGAGTAAAAGTTCCAGAAACATAATAAAGACACCAATTAAAAAAAAAGAAATTCAAAGATACTGAAAGAATTAGGGAGATAAAGCTTACTTAGGTGGAGAAAAATCTCCATATTATTAAGAAGTTGATGCCTCACAAATTATTGAATGAACCATATGCAATTCTCATCAATATTCAAATAGGCCTTCCTATTTTTTTTAGAAACCGAGAATTTTCCCTGCAAACTTATGCAGAAATTTATTTTTTATTTTTTTAAATTTTATTTATTTTTGTATGTGTATGAATGTACTGTCTGCATGCAGGTTTGTGCACCCGTGTTGTGCAATGCTGTGGAGGTCAGAAGAGGGTGTCGGATTCCCTTGGACCTGGAGTTAAAGATGATTCTCAGCCGCCATGTGGGTGATAGGGATCAAATCCAGGTCCTCTGCAAGAGTGGTCGGCCCTCTTAACCACTAGGCCATCTCTCCAGCCTGATTATGTGGAAATTTATATACCTTATTATAACAACTTTGAAAAATCACAGAGTTGGAAGACAATTACTAGACAATTCAGAATTCATCCATTTCTCATAAAACCAGGATACCAAATACACCATAGGAATTAAAGACTGGCAAGTAATTCAATGATAAAGGGAACTTAACTGTGGTTTGCAATATGTACATGCAAAATAATCTTCAATTAATCCCTCTTACCACAAGCAAAAATCAAATCAAGTGTTTCATGCTTTTAGAGTTCAAATATAGAACCAGAAAATTTCTGAAATAAAAGTTCTTTCTAACCTTAAGCCACACAAAAACATAGATACAGGGCCAGGCATTGTATTTAATTAAATGAAAAATTTGTTCTAATGTGTTAATAGTATGTGCTACCAAGTGGGATAATAACAATTGCAAAGCATATATCTGGGGCTGGAGAGATGGCTCAATGCTTAAGAGCACTGGCTGCTCTTGCAGAGGACATGAGTTAAGTTACTAGCACACACATGGTGGCTAATAACCATCCTTAGCTTCTTTTCAGATCCAGGGGCTTTGACACCCTCCTTTGACTTCTTCTGGCATTGTATGGCATGGGTGCACTTACATACATGCAGGTGATACACTCATAAACACAAAATAAAGAATTAAAATAAGTTAGAAAAGCATATATCTGATAAATATCTTTGATATTAAATAGATGAAGAGACCTTAACTCTTTTTAAAAATATTTTATTTATGGGGCTGGAGAAATGGCTCAGTGGTTAAGAGCACTGACTGCTCTTACAGAGGACCTGGGTTCGATTCTCAGCTCCTACATGGTGGCTAAGAAGCGTATTTAACTCCAGTTCCAGGGGAATCTGACGCTCTTTTCTGACCTCTGCGGCATTGCATGACATGGGTGCACAAACCTACATGCAGATAGTACATACACACACATAAAAAATAATAAATAAAAAATTATTGTTTTTCTTTTCAATTTTGTTTATGAGTGTATTACCTGCATACATGTAAGTGTATCTGGGTTGTACAGTGTCCAAGGAGATCAGAAGAGGGCATCTGATGCCCTAAAACTGGAGTTACAGTCTTGTTATTCACCATGTGGGTGCTGTGAATCAGAGTTGGGTTCTCTGCAAGAGCAACCAGCACTCTTCAGCTCTGGGACATCTCTCCAGGCTGAGATCTTACTCTTTTTTATTGAATTACTGAGATTTTCATACATTATAATCTGATGGTATTTAGAGCCCTTCCTTATGTGCACCACCTCTTACTGCCCCCACTCAGTTCAATGTATATATAATATATATGTACATATTATATACAATAAGGCCCATATAATCTAATTTCTGTCCCCAAATGTCCTTCGTTGTGGGCCCATCCACTGGTGCCTTGTTAACCAATCAAGACGCCCATCCTTGAAAGAGACGTCTCTCCCCAAACCCCAGTCCCCAACAGCCATCAGTTGCCAAAATTTTTTTAGATTGGTTTGGAATTTCTTATCCATTTCCCATGTCTAAGGTGGGGATTTTGTCTGGTTTGAGCTTGCACGAGGCTTGTGCATGCTGTCACCATTACTGTGAGGTCATACAAGTAACCGACCAGCCATCTGGAAAACTCTGTTTCCTCGAGGCCATCCACCACCTCGGGCTCTTACGATTTTTCTGCCCCCTCTTCCTTAATTATCTCTGAGCCTTGGGAGCTGGAAGTTGGACAGAGGCGTCCTATTCGGGTGAGCACTCTGCAGTCTCTTGCTCTCTGCACACTGCCAGTTCTGGGTTTCTATGCCAGTCGCTGTCTGCTGCATAAGGAAATTTCTGTGGAGAGAGTTGAGGGTGCATTGATCTATAACATTAAGTAATTAGGAATATCACTGAGGAAGCTTCTTAAAGTATATACCCATACATTATAAGAAGATATTAAAATGAATTAACTTATAACAGGGGGACACTGCCCCTTATAGACATCATTGGCTAAGAAAATAAAACCTCAATGCCCGGAATGCATGGCCTCTCAGACAATACTGACCTGCTCTTGGGTACTCATCGGAACCTCACGGTAAGAGCTGATAGCTGAAGAGACTTCAAACACAGGCTGTGGAACAAACAAGGAGAAATCAAGCTGGTGTTGATTTTAGAGCCTCATCTCTATTGACTATCTTTCATAGTGCTTCAAGGTGCTACTGGAAGAAAAAAAAATATCCCTTTAACCAACTGTGAATCCTGTGAATTACAGCAATGACTGGCCTGGAACAATATGCCTACCTGTGATGCCCACATGTGATGCTCACCTGTGATGCTTACCTACGTGATGGTAGCAGGAATATTACAGGAGCAATGAACCATGTTCTAGTTTGATTTAGGGTCTGCTTCATGGGACAGAATTCCTGCCTGACATGCATATCAGGCCTAGGAACCTGGGGCTAGACACAGGGGATGGGTAGGCGCCTAATGCCAGTTTTCTACTTATGTTTTTCAGTTGTGAGCTTGAGCCTTTAACACCTGCGCCAGCTCTCCAGCTCTACTTAAAATTTAATAGTAGGAAAAACACAAAACAATTTAAGACACAGTTCAAAGATCAGAGCAGATAATGTATTATGAGAAAGGCATGTGAATGGCAGCTGAGCAGATGGAAAGATGCTCAGCATCATTTGTTACTGATACTTGCAAATGAAAAGCATTGTGAGATATGGTTGGACACCCACCAGAGCATCTAAAATGACAGTATCCTAAGTGTTGACGAAGATAATGGAGTTCCTGGGACCCCAAATATTCCAACTGGAATGTAAAGTGATATATCTATTTCTGGATAGAATTTACTAATTTCTGAAAATATCAAGAATTTTAATTTTTTTATTTATTTCTGTATGTGTATGAATGTACTGTCTGCATGTAGGTTTGTGCACCTGTGTCGTGCAATGCCTTGGAGGTCAGAAGAGGGTGTTGGATTCCCCTGGAACTGGAGTTCTTCTGCAATTGGAGTTTCAGACAGTTCTCAGCCACCATGTGGGTGCTGGGTATAGAACCCTAGTGGGTCCTCTGTAAGAGCAGTCAGCACTCTTAACTGCTAGGCCATCCCTCTAGCCCCACATATTCATTTTAATTTAAGAAATATTTATGTGAAACAATATTTACTTTCTAATACAGTTTCTTAAACTATCACTAAACAAGACATTAATGAAACCCATCCCATTCTCTCTTTTTCTAGGATTTAGACACTTCATTCTTAGACATTATCCAAAAGGCACATAATGTTTTTGCAGTACAGGATATGGCAGTTTTATTCATAATAGCTTGAATCTAGAAATAATCAAAATGCTTATCAACAAACTATGTTATAGCTACATATTAGAATAATATTTTGTGATGAAAATTGATGAAGATATGCTATAAACAATCTACAGTATGAATATATTGAGAACAGGTAATCTATATGAAAAGAGAAGCAACAAAAATGAGCACTCACTGTGGAGTTCTATTTATATAGACTCCTAAGACATGTGCATTGCTATTTCCCAACAGAACAGAGATCAGAGGCTGCCTGAAGACTCCAGGGTGGACATGTTAGGGAACTTTTAGCAGGAGAGAGGCAGAGTAGAGCTCTGGGTGGGGGGGCGCTATGAATGCATACCATCTTTGTTGTGGTACTGCTGTTGTAGTGCACATGTCTATGGAAACATGACTCACATTTCAGTTCGTTCAGTTTACTGAACATTGATAATGCCATATAAAGCTCTTTAAATTAAACACAAATGGGGTCAAAGAGAAGCTGTAGTTAGGCTTGGAGATAGCTCAGTGTTTAAGAAGAACGTGGGCTGCTCCCCCATTGGGCCCAAGTTCATTTTCCGGCATGCACATGAGGCAACTCCAAGGCATCCAACACCATTTTCTGCCCTCTGTGGGCAACTATGCTCATGTGCACATACCCACACAGAGATGCACACAGATACACATAATAAATCCAGTAGTATATATCAACCTATGAGTCCCCGTTTAAAAGGGGGATTTTCTTGGCAGTGTGATAAAGGGAAGACTTCAGCAACTCAGGGTTACTCACCAAATGGAGTGAAGCATGCTTGCCCTGAGTTCAAAGATCAGTGCCATGAGCTTCATTTAGATGATCTCACTTTGAATCTTAGTATCAACATGTGAACTGAGAAGCAGTCTGGAGAGATAGGGTTCCCCAGAGTTCTCAGCAATAGTGCTGGTGTTTGATTTCGGCTTGTCTTGCTGCAAAGCTTATTCGTTCTGCACAGCTCAGAACAGACTGCCCTGATGGGAAGGTGGCTTGTTCCAGAGAGAGAGAGAGAGAGAACTGAAATAATCCCCAAATAGCTATAAGACGAAGTGGAACATGTTTACCATCATCTAAAAGATAAGCAAAGAGCTCAGTGGGGAAAAGCAACACATTCTGATGGAAGAAGCTAGATGGAAACCAGGAGAACTTTGGTGAGGATATCACCTCTCCCTGGGTGTTCAGGGATGGGCACAGCAGGAACACCTTCAACTGGAAGGGAAGAACATTCTTGTGGAATGAAACTGCTACATAAAGCTTCAGAAATAAAAACAAATTAAAGTTCTAGGAGAATACCATCTCAAGTCCTTTGAGGAGAGCTGACTAAATAGTCTAGTACCACAAAATACTCAAGGCTGGGTAAGATAAGAAGTTTATTGTCTCATAATTCTGATGGCTGAAAAGTCAAAGTGGCATGGTACCAGTGTCTGGGACAGCATTCTGGCCATGTCTCAGAAGGATAGGAAAGTAATACATGGAAGAACAGAAGTAGTCTGAGAAAGTCGTCCTAACCCTCAGGTGTAAGAGTTCATCTAGGCCCTCGAGACCTTAGCCACCTGGTAGATGGTATTAATCCCTGCTGGGGCCTGAAGCTCCTGACCACCTTCCATTAGCCGCATCCCTTGAAGAGCTTTCATCTCTCTGTAGCTTTACATTAGAAGTGATTCATCCACTGGAGACAAACCATGTCCAAGTACAACAGAAACGACCTATTTGAAAAAAAAAAGATAAAGTAAAACACTTTTCAGACTTTGATTTACGTTATATAATTTGGTCAGATGCAAAGTTCAAAACAAAATGTTTATTTCTTGTGTGGTCAAGCAAGATTAGAATCAATGAGCAATAAAGAAAGGCAAGGTTTTGTGCTCTCGTGGTTTTTGGATTAAGTCAGAGTCTTTCAAATATAGTGCTTCCGTATCCATCTTCCTTACATTTATGGAGAATTAATGCTGAAAAATATAAGTAATGCTCTAATAGGAATCTAGTTTTTACAAATAAAACAGCAGCTTATAGAGATGACATAGTTGCTACTGAAAACGTTCCTAAAGCTAATGCCAGGATTCCCCCAAGGCAGCTGGCATTCCAGCTCAGGATAATCTCTACTTGGACTTCTCTACACGATTTTCATAACAAGAAGTTAAAGATAGGAACACTTGATGGAGGTGAGATAATCACAGCAAACAACACTTTACAGGAAGCAGACTGATGTCTGTAGTTGTGGGCAGCAGTCTCAAAGTAAGCCCACTGGATTGCTGGGTGGAGAAGCTCTTAATATAAGGAAGAAAAAAAACCTTCAAGCTGGAACTGAACAGAGTGTGACAGGAGCTTGAAGAACATCTGAAGAACAAAGATGCAAACTACAGTCCTGAAATACACAGGGCTGGGGTCTCTCTTGTGTCCTTGATGGGATGGTAGAAAGGAAGAAGAAAAGGCTTCATGATGTTACAAATCCACTCTAGAGTTCACATGGGCTACCACAGTAATTAGATAGAGCTATTGTTGTTTTGTCTGTTAAAGATTCCATCTCTGCTGATTCTTGGTCCCATTCAGTAACTTTCCTTCATTGCCCTACTCTGGACATCCCTTCAGCCTTTAGGGTGAGAAATTAACTCACCCTTCCTTTACCCAAGTTCACCTATTTTCTAAATTTAGAAAATGACCCAGGGTTGATCATGGAAGCTGATCCTGGCTGGAGAACCTGCCCCGGAGATGGGCAGGTTCTTTTTTATTGTTATGATTTTAATTTTTTTATTGGTCTAATATTCCTTTTTTTACTTTCTTTTATTTCATTTTTAACAAAAAGTAATGTTATGAGTACAAGCATCCTTCATGTAAAACAAATTTGCAAGCAGTTGTGCCCAAACCCACACAGCCCAAGGCTCCCACCATCCAGCTGGAGGGGCTTGTATGTACAATCAAGTTGATCAAATAAGCGTCCAGTCTATATTGCTGTGTAGTTTCACCATTCACACCAGTCACAGCCCTTACATTCTACCATGCCCCCTCTTCTGCAGATTGTTCCCTAGGCTTAGAAAAGGGGCACGGGTGGACAAGAAGCAAAACAGTCTACTTTCCCTGGAGATGTCATTTTGGACTCTGACCAGTTCTGGCTGTTTCTTTTCATGGGCTGACAGTTTGTTCAGGAATAACCTTTCAATCCTACTAATGAAGCACAAGCAATTAGATATATAGACATTTAAACAGTACTAATTATTATGGTAGGTTACTTTGGTATAGACACATGTTTGGATGGTATGCTAATCCATGAATTACATTTTTTCTGTAAAAGATGACAACGTCTTACTGTGGCTTATAACATCTCCTAACCACTAGAGGATATAAGCTTGTGGCATAAGCCGTGAGTTATTCCTCCAAGGAGAGAGCTAATAGCCAATTAGATTTGGGATATACAGACATATGGTTGCCACTGCTGCACAGTATTTCCAGGCAGGTGAGATGTAGCTGATGCTGACAGAGGGGTTCTTGCTTGAATCAAGGAGACCAATATTTGTTTTATTGGTTTAATGGCCTTTGGTAAGACTCTCTGGTATTCCAGAGACCAACTGTACACTTGCATGTGTGGTCTCAATATATCTTTCCCATGCTTACATCAGGTCTTTGACAGCAGGGCCTTACCACCTCTCTTCTTGCAGGTATCCCAGTTTACAGGTGTGTTAGTCACTTTTCTGTTGCTGTGATAAACCACCATGACCAAGGGAACGTTATATATATATATATTTAATTTTTTTTTATCTTTACCAGACAGGGTCTCCCTGTAGCGCCAACTGTCCTGGAACTCACTCTGTAGACCAGGCTGGCCTTGAACTCACAAAGATCTGCCTGCCTTTGCCTCCCGAGTGCTAGGATTAAAGGCATGCTCCACCACGCCCAGCAAGGAACTTATAAAAGGAAGAGTTTATTTAAGCTTATGATTGACGGTTCCAGGGAATTAGAGTCCATTGTGGCGGGAAGCATGGTTGCCGGGACTGGAGCAGCAAGCCGAGGGTCACATATCGCAATGAGCACAGGAAGTCAAGAAAGAGAGAGAGACTGGAGACTGCAAGGCTTGTTAAACTCACTAAGCCTGCCCCCAATGACGTACTTCCTCCAGCATGGCCACACCTTCTAAGACCTCCAAGAAAAGTGCCACCAACTGGAGACAAAAATGTCTGAATACTTAAAGCCTATGGGGGGACACTCTCATTCAAACCACCACAACAGGCAAGAAGCCTTTACCATTTGGGGTGGGGCTTGGATCCCCTGGCCAGCATCTCCTGGGCAGAATAATCCATTGCTGATATCAGAGCGCCCCTGTATTAATATATTTTGCTTAAATGCACAGCTTAAAGAGACTCTAGTATTATATTTGGTTCTGAATGGAGAATAATCCTTTTCACAGTTCCTATGTCTATTAGTCAAAGAAAGCAGTTTTACCGGTTTTATAAGAGATATCCTCTATAACAGTCAGCTCTAAATTTACAGTTAGAGAATGACTTCATTACCATCATTATTTTTCTTTGTTCTATGAAAAGGAGGTGAGAAAGTCTCTCATATTAAAACTTTGCAGCCCCTAGAAGGTAAGGTTCATTAGGACTCATAAACAGTTGTTACAAATAGGATCCAAAGAGATGTTTGATGCCTGTAGCAGTCTGAGGCTTTTCCTCCTTTTAATGCTTAGATGGGCCAACTTTTCTGCTGGTATTTCTTGGTACATACTACACAATGAAAGGCTGTATCTTTTCTTTCTCTGCCATTAAGTTGGTGACATTTTGACCTGTGGAAACATACATATCTTTTCCCCATAGTTAGTTTTAAGATTAAATTGAAAAAATTTTGGCAAAAAGGTTTAATATATAACTGCATACCCCCTTTTTATTTTAGGTTTTTATTTTTTGACCCATGAGTCACAAAAAGGCAGTTGTAGTACACATACCTATAGGCAGGAATCAAGGTGTAAATTTCATTAAATTTATCCAACCTGTTTTGGGTGACTGTATGTTGTTAATTTGGGAAGCAAATTTAATTCCTTAAGTTAAATTATCCTATAGGTAAAAGAGAATGTTACATGTTGATACTGTATAACACAAAGATTATAGAGAACATTTGTATATGTTAATCCCAAAGTTATTGTTATACAGATTTTAAGTAAAACAAATATGAACAACAATTTACATTTCCAATTAACTCATCACCGTTTTTATCAAAACCTTTAAACCAATGTTGTTTAATATAGACATTTTTACTTTTACTAAGTCCTAAAATACCATGTAATTTGTAGATAGAGTTTGGGCAAAATTGGATACTTATTGAACTCATGTCAATTAAATATACATTAATCGAATATAGACCTGTGTCCCTCTCCCAACCCTCCCATCCCTCCCGATTCACCATTTCAGTCAGTTTTCTGATGCAGTCTTTCTGTTGTTCTTTCAATATGGATCCCGCCCCACAAGAAATATTTACAACTGAGTTATTGGTGCTAGCATCCACAGATGAAGGATACCATTTGTCATTTGTTTTTCTGGGACTGCGTTACTTCACTTAACATAATGTCTTCTAGCTCCATCCATTTACCTGCAAAGTTCATGATGTTGTCTTTCTTTACTGCTGCATAGTATTCCATTGTGTACATGTACCACATTTTCTCTATCAACTAGTTAGTTGAGGGACATTTGGGTTGTTCCAGATTTTTGCTATTGTGAACAGAGCTGCAATAAACATAGCTGTGCATATATTTCTGCAGTAAGATGAGTCTTGTGGGTGTATACCCAGGAGTGGTATGACTGGGTCAAATGGCAAGCTCATTTTGAGTCTTCCAAGGGTTCTCCACACTGCTTTCCATAGTGGCTGTACAAGTTTACATTCCCACCAGCAATGGATGAGTGTTCCCCTTTCAACCACAACCTCTCCAGCACTTGTTCATTTGTTTTCTTGATCCTGGCCAGTCTTATGGAGTAGGGATGATATCTTAAAGTGGTTTTAATTGCATTTCCCTAATTAGTGAGTGAACAGTTTTAAGCGGTTTCAGCCATCCTCTAATTCCTCCTCGTTGAAGTTTCTATTCAGTTCTTGCTCCACTTTTGAGTGATTCATTTGTTTTCTTTTTCTTCTTTTTTTTGAGTAGTTTGTTTACTCTGGAAATCAATGCTTTGTCAGATGTATCTGTGGTAAATGTTTCCTCCCACTTCTGGGTTTCTCTTCCTTCCTTTATTGTTTTTTGATGTACAGAACCTTTTGAGGTTTTGTGAGGTCCCATTGTCAATTGTCATCTTATTCTTTGCACGCTCAGCTGTGCTGATTTAGGAAGTCTCTTTCTACACTATGTCTTGTAGTCGCTGCCAAATTTTTCTTCTTATCCTCCAGGTTTAGGGTTTCACAGTTGAATCTTTATCCATCTGGATATGACTTTTTTACAGTGAGAGGTAGGGTTTAATTTCATTTCTTCTACAGGTGGTGATCCCGTTTTCCACACACCACTTGCTGAAGATGCGTTGTTCTTTCCTCCAATTGTGGTCTTCTTGGCCCCCTTGTCAATATGAGGTGGCTGAAATTGAATGTGCTCAGGG